>JBBPBT010000584.1:1033973-1045898 GCA_037974875.1 Cicer bijugum
AATAGAGATTTAATTTAATTTATCATACATCTTAGTTTATTAAACACTCAATTCAGATAGAATAATTTATTCATGCCTAATATTTTATCTTGTCTATCAAATGAATCCGCTTAAAGAATTCATCATGCTAGCAATTGTTCATGTGGCAAAATGCAAAAGTAAAAAAATTTACATTAAAAAAAAATGACCTTTTAAAAGTAATATACCATTTTTAATATACTTTTTAATGTAATAATTTTTATCTTTAGGTCTTAAAAAGCATTTGCTTATATTTCTCTTAAATAATTTAACATTTATTTCACTCCACAACAAAACATATATACCCTTTAAAAATAATTAGAAGACTCCATTTAATATTTTCAAATTAAAAAAAAAAAATCATTGTATTTCCTAAATTATCTTTATGGGAATTTATTCCATAAATTATTACTCATCATATCCAAAATAATTAAAATATTTGATTATTTCATACATATTAAAAAAAGATATAAAAAAAATTGAGAGAATACGTTTGTTATTAAATTATCTTTATTGAATATTGGTGCATTGTCAATTCAAATGTATATTAAAATATATCATTGATCCGCTGTCGCACATGGGTCAAATACAATTGATAAAATGTAAATAGAGGTAATAACTCAAATTCTTTCACAAGGACTTCAAATATAATAATAATAATAACCGAATTGAAAATTGAAATTAAAAAGGGGTTTTTTAGAAATGATTTGAGTTATTACATCTATTTACATTTTATCAATTGTATTTGACCCGTGTGCGACAACGGATCAAATTGGCGCCATTGTCGGGAACTCTCTGATAATAATATTAACCCTGTTTTTAGGCGACTGTCTTAGATTGCTCCGAAATTTCGCCAAAAAATTAGAAAAAATTCAAGGAACAGGACTCTGTATAAGTTCCTTTTACAGAAACAACGGTCAAAATCCCAAATTCCTTCATTTAGACCCCTTTTTAATTTTTATTTTTATTTTTCATATTCTCCAAAAGTTCCAAAAAAATTTGCGTTGCCTTTATTTGATTTTTAGAAACTTTTTGTGGTATTTTATAATTTTTGGATTTTATTTGATACAGTTTTTATTTTTCATTTCAATTTTAGCATTCAGGACAATGTTGGAATTTTCAGAATTGTTGTATTCCATTGTTATGATGATGCATGACTAGGGCTAGTTATGCGAATCTTCATTCTCTTGAACCTGAAATAGATATGACATTTCATTTACGTCGTAGACTTAATAGTGCTGCTAGTGTTAACGAGTTAGAGTCATATACAGAAATTGATAACTTGTTGCAAAATATGGCTGATGCGAATAATAGAACCTTAAGACAACTTGTTGCACCTAATGTCAATTATAATGCATTATGTATCACATATCCTAAAGTTATTGTATCATTTGAACTTAAATCCGGTTTAATACACTTGCTTCCAAAGTTTAATGGTCTTGCAGGTGAGGATCCCCACAAACACTTGAAGGAATTCCATATTGTGTGTTCTACCATGAAGCCTCAAGGAGTCACTGAAGACCATATTAAACTGAGAGCCTTCCCATTTTCACTCCAAGATACTGCCAAAGACTGGTTATACTACCTTCAACCAGGTTTTGTTACAAGTTGGAATGATCTCAAGATATTGTTTCTAGAAAAATTCTTCCCTGCCTCAAGAGCTGCTTCAATCAGAAAAGAAATATGTGGTATCATGCAGACTGACAGGGAATCATTACATGAATATTGGGAGAGATTCAAGAAATTAGTGTCAAGCTATCCTCATCACCAAATTTCTGAACAATTGTTCATCCAATATTTTTATGAAGGCTTGTTATCTATGGATGGAAGCACTTTGGATGTTGTTAGTGGGGGAGCACTTGTCGATAAGACTCCAGAAGCGACAAGGGCTTTGATTGAGAACATGTCCATTAATTCTCAGCAGTTTACGAATAGAAGCAATTCAACAGTGTTGACAAATGGTGTGAATGAAATTCAAGCTTCTTCCCACAAGAATTTAGAAGGAAAACTTGATGAGCTTACATCTCTAGTAAAAAAATTGGCAATAGGTAAAACCCAAGCAGTTGTTTGTGGTATTTGCACTTCTCTAGAGCATTCTTCAGATTCATGTCCAACATTGCAAGAAGACCCAATTACTGATGCTCCTCAAGCATATGCAGCAAATATATACAATCCTCAAGCCAACTATGATTTATCATCTAATAGGTACACTCTTGGTTGGAGAAACCATCCCAACTTGTGATGGGGGAATTCATGTGCACAACAACAACCTAGGCAGCAACAACAAAATATTCCTCAACAACAAAACACTGCACCTTCATTAGAGGACCTCGTTAAACAGATGGTTGTCCAGAATCTCCAATTTCAACAATGAACAGATTCCACCATTCAAAATTGGGAAACAAAGATTTGTCAGCTAGCCACTTCAATCAATCAATTACAGACTCAAGGGTCAAACCAATTGTTTGCACAGTCAATAGTAAATCCAAATGCTCCCAATGTCAGTTCAATTACATTGAGGTCTAGGAAAGGTGTTGAAATACCAAAGGTACCTGAAACTGTAGAAAAAAAATAACAAGATTATCAGGGATACTTCGATATCTGAAACTGTTGATGTTGAGCAAAATATACCACTTCCTTTTCCTCAAAGGGTAGTGAAGACTAAGAAAATGGACGGGGCAGATAGGGACAACGAGATCTTGGATACATTTAGGAAGGTGGAAGTGAATGTTCCCCTTCTTAAAGCAATTAAATAGATTCCAAGATATGCAAAATTTCTAAAAGATTTGTGCACACAAGAGAAGGTTAAAAGGTAATGAAAGAGTAAATATGGGGCGAAATGTTTCAGCCCTCATTCAGCCCATGCCTCAGAAATGCAAAGATCCAGGAACTTTTTCCATTCCATGTACCATAGGCAATAGTCAATTTGAAAATGCTATGTTTGATTTAAGAGTTTCCATTAATGTTATGCCTACATCTATTTTTAACTCTCTTGCTCTTGGACCTTTACAAAGTACAAGTGTTACCATTCAATTGGCGTACAGGAGCAATACTCGTCCCGCTGGACTTGTAGAGGATGTACTTGTTCGAGTTAATGAATTGATATTTCTTGCAGATTTTTAAATTCTGGACTTGGAGGGAGAGAATAAGTCCAACAGGGCGCCTAGCCTCTTAGGCAGACCATTCTTGAAAACTGCTAGAACAAAAATTGGTGTGTATGCTGGAACTCTATCCATGGAATTTGGTGATAGCATTGTAAATTTAACATCTTTGATGCTATGAAACACCTCGTGGAAGAGTATTCTATTTTCCAAATTGAATTGCTTGCTGATTTGGTTGATGACACTTACTCAGATATGTTCTTCACTGATTTTCCTTCATTGTCTGGTTTTGATGATACTTATACTTGTGAACTTTGTACAGATACTCAATTGTGCTCTGTATGTGTTGAGATCGAAGCTGCCTTGCAAGTTGATCATTGCACTAATATTGATATTTCTACTAACATAATTGATTTTGCCGACTTAGCTTCGGCCACTAATGTTGTACCTTTCATTGAACAACCACCGACTATAGAGCTTAAACCACATCCTGAACATTTGAAATATGCTTATTTAGAAGGAAATGACAAGTTACATGTGATTATTTCAGCCAAACTTGAATATGAATAGGAACATAAGCTGTTGCAGATTTTGAGAAAACACAAGAAGACACTCGGATGGACCTTGGCTGATATTCCTGGTATTAGCCCATCCATGTGTATGCATAGGATACTACTGGAGGACGAGGTAAAATCAATCAGGCAGCCCCAAAGGCGACTTAACCCATTAATTTTGGATGTTGTAAAAAAAGAAGTGACTAAGCTCTTGCAAGCAGGCATTATATACCCCATCTCTGATAGTCCATGGGTGAGTCCAGTGCAGGTAGTCCCAAAGAAAGCTGGACTCGCAGTGGTTAAAAATGAAAATAATGAACTTATCCCCACACGAGTACAGAATAGTTGGAGAGTATGCATCGATTACAGGAGACTAAACCAGGCAACTAGAAAAGATCATTTTCCTTTACCATTCATTGATCAGATGCTTGAGTGTTTGGCTGGTAAGTCACATTATTGTTTTCTTGATGGTTTTTCTGGTTATTTTCATATCCATATTGCACCAAAGGACTAAGAAAAGACTACATTCACTTGTCCTTTTGGCAAATTTGCCTACAGGAGCATGCCCTTAATTTGGCCTATGCAATACTCCTGGCACTTTCCAACGCTGCATGATTAGTATTTTATCTGACTTGATAGAAAATTGTATTGAAGTTTTCATGGATGATTTTACTGTGTATGGTTCCTTATTTGATGCATGCTTGAACAATTTAGATAGAGTTTTGCATAGATGTATTGAAATTAACCTTGTGTTGAATTATGAAAAATGTCATTTTATGGTTGAACAGGGCATAGTTTTGGGATATGTGATCTCTAAAAATGGGATTGAAGTGGATCCTGCCAAAATAAATGTGATTTCTAATTTGTCTTATCCATCTTGCATCCGCGAGATTCGTTCTTTTCTAGGCCATGCAGGTTTTTACAGGCGATTTATCAAGGATTTCAGCAAGATATCTCTTCCACTGTCGAATTTGCTGCAAAAAGATGTCAGTTTCACCTTTGATGACAAATGCAAGAAGGCGTTTGATTTCTTAAAGACAGCACTAACCTCTACTCCCATAATTCAGCCACCCAATTGGACCCTCCCTTTTGAAATTATGTGTGATGCATTTAACTATGTCGTGGGAGCAGTCCTTGCACAAAGGGTTAGTAAGGTTGCCCATGTTATTTATTATGCTTCTAGAACTTTAGATTATGCACAGGCTAATTATACTACCATTGAAAATGAACTTTTAGCTATTGTTTTTGCACTTGATAAGTTTAGATCATATTTGTTAGGTTTGATGGTAGTTGTTTTTACTGACCATGCAGCTTTTAAGTTCTTGTTGAAGAAATCAGAAGCATAACCAAGATTGATCCGGTGGATGTTGTTACTCCAAGAATTTGATTTAGAGATTAAAGATAAGAGTGGAGCTGAAAATTTGGTGGAAAATCAGTTGAGCAGAATATAAATGGATGAGGACCTCATCCCCATTCAAAATGACTTCCCTGATGAGCAACTACTACAGTTGCGTGAGGTAACTCCTTGGTTTGCTGATTTAGTTAATTATTTAGTTGTTGGAGTCTTTCTTGTAGATGCACCCCGAACACAAATACACAAACTTAAAAGTGATTCCAAATACTATGTGTGGGATGATCCATATCTGTGGAAATTCTGTAGTGACCAGGTGATTAGGCGATGTGTTTCCCACCATGAGGCTCAATCAATTCTTCATTTTTGTCATGCCTCTCCAACTGGAGGACATTTTGGTCCTCAACGGACAGCAAGAAAGTCTTAGACTCAGGTTTCTTTTGGCCAACTTTGTTTAAAGATGATTTTGAGACTTACAAAACTTGTGAACAGTGCCAATTAGCAGGAACATCAATCACTCGTATGAGTGAGATGCCTCAACAACCTATCCTTTTCTATGAAGTATTTGATGTGTGGGGCATTGACATTATGGGCCCTTTCCCTGTATCTTTTGGTTATGTCCATATTTTACTAGCTGTTGATTATGTTTCGAAGTGGGTAGAAGCAATACCTACTAGGACTAATGATTCTAAAGTTGTTGCAGGTTTTATCAGATCAAATATTTTTTGCAGGTTTGGAATACCTCGAGCCATCATAAGTGATCAAGGCACTCATTTTTGCAACCGCACCATGGATGTTTTGCTTCAGAAGTATAGGGTTGTGCATAGAGTATCTACACCTTATCATCCCCAGACTAATGGGCAAGCTGAAGTCTCAAATAGGGAAATCAAACAGATCTTAGAAAAGATGGTGCAACCAAACAGGAAAGATTAGAGCCACCAACTCGAAGAAGCTCTGTGGGCTCATAGAACAGCCTACGAAACACCAATAGGAATGTCCCCTTATCGACTTGTGTTTGGTAAGGCATGCCACCTCCCAGTAGAAATAGAGCATCGTGCTTATTGGACAGTCAAGAGTTGTAACCTTGAGATGGAGAAAGCAGGTTTGGAGAGAAAGCTTCAATTACAACAACTTGAAGAGGTTAGACTCGAAGCTTACGAGAACTTTCGCATCTATAAGGAGAAAACTAAGTACTTTCATGATAAGCTGATTTCTAGGATAAAAATTTCCATTGGCCAAAAAGTTTTATTATTCAACTCCAGTTTGAAAATTATGGCTAGGAAACTTCGATCGAAGTGGATTGGCCTTTTTGTTGTTACTAACATTTTTCCTCATGGTGCAGTGGAAATAAAAAGTGAAAACACACAAAAAAAAAGGTTCAAAGTAAATGGGCAACGCTTCAAGATATTCCATGAAAACCATGTGCTTGAAAATTCTACCATAGAAGAACTCTCCTTGAAACAGCCCACCTACACTGAAGTTTAAACATGGAGCTCCCTTTTCTTACTCTTATTTTATACTTGTTACTTTCATTGAGGACAATGTGTAATTTAAGTGTGGGGGTATTGTTTAAGATTCTATTTATTATGATTTTAATTATTATAATTCCAAATAATAATAATAATAGTAAATTAAAAAATAAAAAATAAAAAAATAAAAAAATAAAATAATGGACATTGCATTGCATGCTTTTCATCATATTTTATGGTTGTAAATGTTGAGAGTTTGTTTGGATTGACATTATTAGATAGTATTTTTGCATTCTTGGTAAAATAAATTGGATAAAAATGCTAAATTATGTATCATTTGTGATATGTCATTAACCTTTGTGAGATTTTTTAGCCTTATTATGAATGAAATATATTTTTTATCCTTTTTTTTTTCTTGTGTGTTATCTCACTCATGATTGCTAGTTACGTCAGAATTTGACTTGACTCTTGTTCGCATGCATATATTGAAATGATCTAGAAATTTGTTTCTAATTAAGCTATCAGCCAAATAAGCCTACCCTACAATTATCCATTTGTTTAAGCCCCTTTGAGCCTAATTACCCCATTTTTTTTTTATTATATAGCTCATTACAAGCCTAAAAGTGAAAAACAATAAATTGCCTCAATCTTGGAGGATAAGGATAAAGGAGTCTTTCCTTATATAAATTTAGAGGTGAGTCTTTCCTTATATAAATTTAGAGGTGCTCAACTTGTTTGAGAGTGGTGAAAAAAAAAGAAAAGAAAGAAAGAAAAAAAATTATATATATATATATGAGGAAAATGGTTGTGTTATGAACAAAGAGTGTATGAAAATAAAAGTTAATAATGTTTTGTTGAGTTACTTAATGTTGTTTTTCTCTCTTCATTAGTACTCCTTTATCCTCTTTGATTTTTAACTCTAATCTCCTTAGGATTATCTCACCCTTACCTTGGCCACATTACAACCTAAATAAAGACCTTTTAATCATTATATTCATATGTTCCAAATATAGATTATAGAGGCTTGTCAAGCCTATGGTAGTGCTAGCTTTCATGATGTGTTTTGAGTGTAAATTGGAGCCCAAACACTTTGAGAGAATTTTATATCCCGGGAGGACTCTATCACTTATGATCCATATTTTAGTTAACTTGTCCTCTTGTTTTCCTTGGTTGTGATAACAAAACTATTCATAACTGCCTTAAGCTAGAAATATTTTTCTCTCTCACCAATTGCATTCATAAAAATATTTGGAATCACATGCATTGTTTTGCTCGGAGTGCAGAAGTTTAAGTGTGGGGGAATTTGATCATAGCATTTGGGCATATATTTTTAGGTTTTTAGTTTGGTATTTTAAAAGCTCTTTATAGCTTATGTTAATATTTTTAGCTTGTTTCTAAACTTTAGGTCGAATTTGAATTATAATTTTATTATTTAAATTTTGACTCT
The DNA here is from genome assembly GCA_037974875.1 of Cicer bijugum. NCBI lineage: Eukaryota > Viridiplantae > Streptophyta > Magnoliopsida > Fabales > Fabaceae > Cicer > Cicer bijugum. Next base: position 1,041,914 of record JBBPBT010000584.1, read on the forward strand.
TTTTCTTTGGGTAGGTCATAACTTGAGCTCTGGGTATCGGATTGACACATATGAGTAGGCGTTGGAAAGATAAAAATTTGAGCTACAACTTTCGAGTTGGAAGGAAAAACCAATTCCGAACTTTACTGAGCCGAAATTGTAAATTTCGTAATATAAATTTTTGTAATAATTTTAATTAATGGGCCATTTGTTTTTAAACCCTAAAGTCCAATATCAAGTACTATATATTGGCAGTTTTGTTTCTTTTCTAAGGACGAAAAAATTAGGATTCAAATTGCTACAAGAAATAAATATTGTTATTTTAATTTCATGGAAGGCTAATTTTATAAGATTAATCCACGAGTTCAGAGTTTTATCAACACCTTGAGATTCAGTAACAGGATTTTGTATTCAGGAAAAAAAAGTATAGTACCACAACAATGTAATACAACAACAATGTTGTACAACAACAATATAGTATAACAATAATACAATTGAAGTTGGACTACATTTTTCTTTAAATACAATAATACAATTGTTCTGTTTATTCCAGACATAAATATTACTCAAATTCTTCTGAATAATTGTATAACAACAATGTTATACTACATTGTTGGTATATCCATATTAAAAATTTATTTGAAAAATGATGTGTAACCGTCAGTGTCCTCCCCCTCCCCGCTTTTCTTTAAATACAATTGTTCTGTCTATAACAGAAATAAATATTACTCGAATTCTTCTAAATAATTGTATAACAACAATGTAGTACAACAAAAATGTAGTATAACAATAATGTTGTATAACAACAATGTAGTACAACAACAATATTGTACAACAACAATGTTGTACAACAACAATGTTGTACAACAACAATGTTGTACAACAACAACGTAGTAGGGTTGGACAAAAAATCGAGGCCCAAAATAACTCGATCCGTCCGCGGCCCAATTACTGTAACGGGTGGGTAAGTCTGGGTCAACAGGTTCGCGAGTCAACCAAAATGGGTTTGGATGGTTTATATTGGATGGGTTTCGTTCAGACTTCTTGAACCATGGATAACTGAACCGGTCCATTTCAAATTAATAATAATACTGTCCAAAGAAATTTTCCCAGCTGTCCAAAAAACTAAAAGGCCCCAGTCCAGAAACAAGCCCAAATTCATAATAACCCACCTCACTAAAACTCTGAAACCCTAATTCATTTAATCACTCTCACTAAAATTGAAACCCTCATTTCATCACTCTCAAACTCATACTCTCACACCACGAAGCCATCGCTACACCACCGTCAATTCCGTTCGGAGCTGTGGCCGCCGCCACCACCGATCAAGTTCGTAGCCGTGGCTGCCGCCACCACCGGTTCTATTTGTAGCCGCCGTCACCACCGTTTCAGCAACACTAACGTTTTGTTTTCCTTTTTCTTCTCTTCAACTGTAAATGAAGAGGGTACATGCAACACGATCCTTCACAAAGACAGAGAGGAACATGCAACATCATTTGAGTTCCTTCTATTTTGTTTTTAACGACCGTAGTTTGGGTTTTTAACACGTGATTTTACTTGTTCAAAGCACACTAAGTTTTTTGTTAGATTTTTCATTTACCTTACCATTTGGGTTTGAATAAATAACTTCATTTTTCATGTATGTTAAGGTACTTAATCTACTGACCGTGCCATTTTTTTCTGTGTTGGAAGGTTGTCATCACTCATCACTGTGAGCAAGAACAAAAAGGTTAGTGTTGATTGTATAATTTTTGTAGGGTTTGTAGATTTGTTTTCATTTTTATGATTTGTGTGGTTTATGTTCTGGTTTGATTTGTGAAAGTTTTATATTTTGGGTCTTTTATGATTTTTTTTTTCTGTTTTAGGTAAGTTTAGTTCAATTTGTTTAACTTAGGGTTTGTCTTCAAGGTTTTATTTTTTATTTATAAGTGTATATGTTTTAAAATATTTTAGTTAATGTTATATTTTTATGGATAATTTGGTGTGGTTGGGGTTAATGTGATTTGTTCTGGTTTAATGTGATTTGGTTATGTTCTGGTTACGCATCATTTCTCAAATAAATTTTTAATATAGAAGTACCAACAATGTAGTAAAACATTGTTATTATACTACATTGTTGTTGTAATGTTGTACAACATTGTTGTTATACTACATTGTTGTTGTACTACATTGTTATTGTTGTTATACAATTATTCAGAAGAATTTGAGTAATATTTATGTCTGGAATAAACAGAACAATTGTATCATTTTATTTAAAGAAAAGTGTAGTCCAACTTCAAAGCCCTGGATTTTGTATTCAAAAAAAAAAAAGTTCAACTACCTTCTTGTAGAATAACTATGGAGCCGAGCAACCAACAATAGGTTGAATTTATTTGGCAAACGTAGACCGAAGTCTACGTTGCATCAAATTTATAGTTATTATTATTAATCCATCTTTTCTCTCTCTCCTTGTTAAAAATTATTTTCTAAATTTTTTGAAAATTGTACATTCAAATACTTTAAAATCAAAACTTTGTTTTTATCTAATACGTGAAAGTTATTCATTCAAATATTTTCTAAAAGAAATCAATAGTTAATTTGAAAAAATGACTATTTTTTTTTTCTATTTGTTGAATTTTTAATATAAATACAAAAAATTTATACGATATTTCTTTTAAAATATAGAGAGTAAAAAACAAAAGATTTGTATATAAATATTTCTTTTTTAAAAAAAATTCTCTAATTGCCTTACTTTGAAATTTATTTCGTCAAATGTCATATTTTTTTTTTCAATAGGAGGTCGTTTCTTGGACAAAAGACTATTTGAAGAACAAATTTTTTAAACTCAATAGAAGTTTATTTTCTAAAGAAGCGACCTCTAACTGAGTAAATTCTCTTTTTAATTATATTTTAATATTTTTTTATTATTATAATTATTAATTTAATTATTTAAAAAATAAAAATACTAAAAATAAATTAAAATAAAATACATTAATAAATTATAAATAAATTTTATATTTTGATTATTAATATAATAAATAATTATTATACATATAATTAAAAATTATTATAATTAAAATGATTAAGTTATATTATAAATTTCAAAAAAAATTAAATAATAATAAAAATCAAATAATAATAACAATTAAATGAAAAGAAATAACCCCGACAAATAATCTCAACACCGAAAAATTATGAAAGACAATTAGGTATCGCAAAGATGAAACCAAAAGCTCACAGGTTTGATGGAACCTGCCGATACCATGTCATGAATTAGAATTTGATGTCATTTTGCTTTGATATTTTTCCATATAAATAATCGTTACAACATTTATATCTAATAATTACAAATTAAAGAGATCAAATCAAATCATGATTTATTTAACTTATTTTTTAGAAATCTGACAAATATAATTACAAATTAATATTATTTTCTGATTCACACTATTACCTAAGATAATATACATTATTTTAAAGAATATAATATAGAGAGGATGCTTCTATACTCATGATCCTATATGACATGCCTAGTTGTTGACTTGCTGGACAAATTTTTATGTCAAAATGCTAATAACAAAAGTTCTTTCCATGCCAACATTTCTTTTTCGTTATTCTGATTTTTTATTGTTAATTTAATGTATTTCATTTCAGTTTCTTGGTATTAATATAAATTTTTTAATTTAATTGTTATTATTATTATTTAATTTTTATTATCATTTAATTTATATTTTTTATATTTATAATATAATTTAATCATTTTTTAATAGTTTTAAATATAATAAATTTTAATTATAAGTATAATAATTATTTATAATAATGATAACTAAAATATAAAATTTATTTATAATTTATTAATGTATTTTATTTTAATTTATTATTAGTATTTTTATTTTTTAAATAATTAAATTAATAACTCTAATGATAAACAAATATTAAAATATAACAACAACTAAAAAATTTACTTAGTAAGAGGTCGCTTCTCTAAGAAACGATCTTAATTAAATTTTAAAATTTTGTTCTTCAGGTG
>JBBPBT010000584.1:1073654-1093098 GCA_037974875.1 Cicer bijugum
TTGTTTATTATTATCTTGTTTGCTCTTCAAAAATATACATAAGAAAATGATTGCCTTGATATATAATTAAAAGATTTAATTGCAATTTTAGTTTCTCTATTTTTATCAATTCATGAGATTAATTCTCTATATTTTAAAAGTCGACAATTTTGGTCTCTTCATCAGATTTTTTAACTAAAAAATAAATAAATCAATTTGACATATTTTAAATAATTTGACATATAATTTCATGATATGAAATAATCTAGATGCATTAATTATTCATATGTCATTGATTAAATTAAAAAAAAAATTGAAGTTAAAAGTTTAATTTTAGATGGCTTTATTGCGGTTTCTTGAGAATTAATAATTCTACATAGTCGTATCATATGTCACCTTATTTTAAAGCATGTTGCATTGCCATTTTTTAATAAAACAATCAGAATGAAGGACCAAAACTGTCAAATTTTATAATAGATGGGACGATTTCGGGAAATGATAAAAAAAAAAGGGTGACTAAAGAAACAATTAAGCCTAATTAAAACTATTTCCTATAAACGAAGGTTTTGTGATTTGGTTAGGTTGGATTTGAACAAATAGAGGCCATCTAAGTCAATAGCAGTCTAAAGAGAGGCAACATCAGTCTTAAATTGCAAGGTTGTTGAAGTTGAAATAGCAATAAATGTCACAAGAAAGAAAGAAAATTCAAATTGTGACTCCTTTTTAAAATTTAATTCTTACACTTACTTTAATATACTCAAGAATAATCTTAGCAACATGACATTGAATAGCCAAAACGTTATGGACTTAAAATTAAAAATAAGGTAACTTAGTGTAATATCAAGTGATGTGTGATATATGAATGCTTAATAAATAATAGAGAAGGGATAAGAAGATTATATAAGAGAAGTATACTGGTTTTCCCAACCTCGATTACCTCTAATCCTCACAATTTGCAAGATTTTCATAAATATGCTAAACACAAAACGTTCTGCGATTGCACTTTTTTTGTTTTATCACACTTGATCAATTAAAACTTTCATCTTTCAATCCAAAAATAAAATTTTCACATCCACCTTTAACTCTAAAAATGATTTTTACAATCACCTTTCAAACTAGAAATGATTTTTACAACTCACTCAATCTAACATCAAAGATAAACTTGAGTTACAAATAAAGTGTATGATAAAAAGTATTTGGGATCTTACGATTCTCAACTCTTTGCTTGAGATTTACTGATAGCAATAACTCATAAAGAATGATCCACAAATATACTGAAAAGTGCTTGGAGTTTTGCTTGAGAGAAGAGTTTCACAACTTGAGCTTTTTAGATGAACATGTGTAGATAGATTGTTAATTGAAGTCTTGTCTTCATCTTTTGATGGATCTTCGTTGGATAGTCTTGCTAGTCGTCAATTGTTTTCTTTGAAACAATTTTCTTATTTGCAATTTTGTCCAAAACATTCTTCTTCAAACTCAAAATATTTTTCCTTGATACTTGAAGGAAACTTGGGCACAAAAGCTGAATATGTTCATTGGAATATAGTTGAGTTAAAAGCATGTTCATATGTTATGTCAATGGTGTTTTTCGCAGTGCACTTGAGTTCTTGTTACTTGCTTTTAGCTAATCAATCTGGAGATCAAAACTGCAGATCAATCTGCATGAGTTTTTTGCATGTGGACCTTCAATATTTGTCTTCTTGAGACTTGTTTACTCTTGGGTGACCTATGTGCAAATTATTTCAATCAAGGACAAGTTTTCCGTGATCCTAAGACTGATCCATTTATCTTTTGTCTTTTATAAATAAGACAACCAGAATGAACCATGATTTTCTGCAATCATCATGCCATCAATCTGGTTTTGACATTTATTTCAAGAATTTTTCAAATCCTTTGATACTTCATAAAAATGTATTGTTGTCTTGATTTGTACATGAGATAAATTCAAATTTGATGTTGAAATCAATCTTTATTGCTTTAAAAATGACTAAGTGATCTTGCATAAATATGCATACTTCAAAATATATTAAATTAACTTATTTTTGATTTCATGTCTAAATAAATATACTACAAAACACAAGTTAATATTTAATAAGACCATAATCATAATTAATAAATAAAATTAAATATTCGATTATTTTCAAAACATTAATAACTTAGAGATTTTGTGTCACGAGAAGTCTCCTTCATGTATTTTGGACTACTAATTGGAAGAAAACCATGTAGCAAGAAAACGTGGGAACCAATGGTAGAGTAAAAATATGTTGTTGGGTGGTAGGGATGTCACGTTGTGTTCGACCCTAAGATAGTGCATATAGCTCTCTTTCTATACGGAGGAAGTGAGAAATCTAAGATAGTTGGATTTTGAGGTGGAGAAGAGAATTATTTCAATGGAAAATGAATCATTAGAAGAACTTAAAGGTCAATGGAAGATCATATTATTAGTGCATTCTTACAACTCAACTTCATTCTCATATTGATCTGCATCTTTGAAGATGCTGATTTTTAATTGCTTGCTGCTAAGTTTCAAACGTTCTTTTGAGTTTGTAGGTTCTATTTAAAAGATTTGGATTTTATATACTTTCTTGGATTTAAGTTTTAGTTTGAAGGTTTTGGATTTTGATTCATTTTTCTAGACTTTTTGGATGTAAGAAGAGTATGAATTTCTAGATATGTAGTTGATTTTTTTTAATTAAATGATAAAAAAATTGGTATTTCATTTTAATAATTAAAAATTAAAAGTTAAAACGTTTAATAACTTAGCTAAAATATTTAATCATTAGTTTTTATTATTAAAATACATCAAAAAAATCCAGTTAGGGATGTAGGATCGGTATGGGTCATGTCATTAAAATTGAAATACACAGCACTCTTTAATAAAAAAAAATATATATAAAGGACTTTTTTAAAGTTTTTGAATTTTTTAAGGTATAAATAAAAATAATAATTTTATAAGAATTAAAATAAAAAAATCATATCTACAGTGATTAAAAATATATTTCAGTCCTCTTTTTCGATAAATAAAATGATAATTAAAATTTAATTTAATAGTATCGAAATTAGCCAATTAAATTAAACTTTACATATAATTAAACAATAATTATTTATGAAGCTAATGAATTTTCATATATAAATACAATGGATATATAACGATAAATACACTCGTTTCTTTTCTTAAATACATGGGAAATAAGAAAACTCATAAAAAGGTTTGGAATATTTCTTTTTGTTCCGTGTTGACTAAATCAAACCATGTTATTCTATTTATATAGACATACGTACATATTATCCTTTTGCAACAATGTTATTTATCGGTTGAAAATTCAGGTCACAAACAATATCGTACAAAGTACAAAACGTTACGAAATTCATTGACATTTTTTAACAAAAGTCATTAGACTTTGTATTAAATATGTGTCAAGTATGATGCTACGCTTCAAAATAAATGATCACATATTTTGTTTTGTCATGTTTCATATCAGTGCGTTTTACACAGGAAGAGCCTGTTACAAATAATTGATAATCTACACTATATTGAATAGTATTTTTGTAATTAGTTTTATATTTTAAATTATACTTATTATTAAAAAAAATTATAGCATACAAATAATTAAAAGTTAAATAAGTTTTTAGTCCCTATAAAATTTAAATTTTATTTTTAGTCTTTATATAAAAATTCTCATCTTTTTAGTCTTTAAGAAAATTGATCTGAAATACTTTTGATACAAGGAGGTGATTCTTTTAGTAACCATCGACTATGTCAAGAACAACCACTTATAGAAGTTAGACACTATATCTTAATCCAAAATTTAAAAAAATTATGTGTTCTTTCACTTGTTGTTCAACTTTTACTTTTTAAAGTAATACAAAATTTTTAATTTACAATTGTTACATAATAATTTTAATCATAGTTCAAATATCTATTGAGATAAGTATTCACATTTAGTGTTTGACGTTGCTCAAATAAAAAACTGCAGAAATGAAACATTATATTTTAGAATAATAATAATATTATATAAAAATTTCAATTCTGTAATTTGGTTTGGTGCAAAAAATGTGATAATTTCATATAATTTGATCGATACACATACAAATACGAAAGAAAGAGAAATTCGATTATATATAATTTGACAATGGAATATGTCAACAAGTAGCTAGATTCTTAAGAGTTACTATCTAGACCAACTGTATGTATGTAGTCAGCAACAAGGAAAAAATACAATAAAATACTTGGTTACGTGTATATGCAAGACATTGTTGCAATGCTCATCCTAGTGCCACATTTATTTCATAAAGAAAATTTAGGATAAGGGATGATTTGAGCATGTATTTTAATAAAAAATAACATCTAAATTAACTCATCTTAAAAAAGTATTGGAGGAATTAAAAAAATTGTAGCAGAGGGTCCCAACTCCCAACCACAAGATCAAGTAGTTCTGCCCTTGATTTTACATACAATTTACTTGCAAGGATTTAATATTTTAATTTTTTTATTTACCAAATAGAAAAGATATAAGTTGAGAGGAGAATGAGGGTTGGACATGAACCCTCAACAACTGCATAATTTATATAGAGCAATAGCATAATTTATGGTCCTTATTTGATCCTAGATAGGTTGGTCCAAAGGGCATACAAATTAGCTCTCCCATCATACTCTAAGTTTCATAAAACTCGTATATCATACAATTAAAATAACAACCTATATAAGGCATGCTTGTAACTAACTCAATTAAGAATTTTCAGTTATATCAATTTCACTTTTAATATGATTCTATCAATCTTTCAATTATGGTATCAATCACCATTATATCTTGGTTCCACCTTCTTGCTACACCAATGACATAGATCCTATTAAATCGAAGCAAGTTTCACCAATTTTGTCTCGATCCTCTCAATTTGTTGCATCACATATGAAGAATTCCTCAAGTAACAACCTATTTGGTCCAAAAGTATCTATTAAACTAAAATATAAAAATTTATTATTGTGGGACCAATATGTTGTTGAAGCCTTAATCTTGCACAGGTTTGTCGTAAATCCACGAATTCCGTCAATGTACAAATTTGATGAAAATGGTAAAGCAAATCTCATTCATGAGGAGTATGAAAGAGTTCGTGTAGGAAATGGTCAAGGTTTAATAATGACTCTTCATCATATGCATAATTTTTATTGATTTGAATTTTATTTATCTTTAACAATTAGTTAATTTAATGAGTTATTTGATATATTTTGTTGATTTGAGTTATTTGATTTAATGAAATATTTATGTTCTTATTTGCTTGATTAAGTAGAGATTTTTCGTAGTTTTGCGTTGTTATTTTGTTTTAGTGTAGTGTTGAATTTTGGTGAGAAATCAACATGAACTATGTGGAGTATTTCAGCCATATCTGACGTTTTAGATGTTCAATTAGAGTCAAACCAAGTGCAAATGAAAGCTAAGATCCATATCTACAATTTTTTATGCAGACACCAGTACCAAATTCAGATTCTAAAGAGGTGAAAAATGTAGAAAATGTCAACAGTAGATGTTGTGCGCCTGAAGCACGCCAGCTGCACCTGAGGCGCATTTCCAGCCTTTCAGCACTGTCCAGGTGCGCCCGGAGCCGAAATCTTGCGCCTTGGGTGCGTGACGCGCATCAGCATTCATAAAAACACAATTTTTCACTATTTAGGTATCTTTTTTGACTATTGGAAAGTTGAGAGACTTGTGCCCTAATATAGAAACTCAAATACGACCGTTTCTAATGCCATTAGAGCAGTTTTATCAAGAATCATTCATGGATCCTTCTTGTAATTCTTCTCTAATCTCTATCTTTTTTATCTCTGTCATGAGTAACTAACCCTATTTGTTAGGGATGAGTGTAACAAGATGAAACACTTATTTTTCTGATTTGATTTCTAGTTATATGAATGAGTTTATTGAATTATTTTTCTCATCTTTATGCTTAATGCTTTTTATTGCTTGATCAACATTAAAATGTTCTACGATTCACACTTTGAAACGGAAGTGGACTTTACAAATTCTTGAAATGAGAAATTCATGAATTTGTAGTCTAGAGATAGATGCCGGTCATGAAACCAATTAAATTAGTGCCAAAACAATAGTTTACAAGAGAATTTCTATACGGTAATGCTTAATTTTAATCTTAAATCTACTAAGGAATTATGGGTTACTTTGGAATTAAAGGTTTTGTCACTAAAACATTAGGGCAAGAATAATAAAGAAAATTCGGTAATAATTCAATAAAGGAATTCAGTAACTAGGATCAAATTAGACACCAAGGTTGGATTTGAAGTGAAACTCATCCCTGACATTTTTCTCATTATAAAGAATCAATTTTATTACTGTTGTTAATTTCAAATATTATTTCAATCAACTTAGGAACCTTTTGTTCAATTGTAGTAATTAAATATAATTCAATAATAAAACACAATCCTTGAGTTCGATACTCGGTATTACCGTTTTATTATTACTTGCAACGATTCAGTACACTTGCTGAAATGCTATCATGTTTTTGGCGCTGTTGCCGTAAATTGCCATATCACTATTGAATTTAATTTATTTACTGAATTGAAATTTTTTGTTATGCAATAAAATTTCTTCTTTTATTTTATTTCTAATGTAAAAAAGAAAAATTACGGTTTAAAACTCTTTAATTTGTACTTAATTATTTATCTTTCTTTATCTGTTCATTACTCATAATTTGTGTAACCTTGTATGCGAGGTTAGTCCTCAGCTGAACTTTTCTTTGATCCAAAAAAAAAAAAAACTACGAAAGCAAATCAAAAAGTGGTATGCTGGAATTGAATGTTATGGAGGTTGGGTTGGCTCATGGGATGTTGCTCTCAAAACATATAGAAGAGGTTATCGCTACAGAGATAAAGAAGAGGATGACAACTCTAAATATACAACCCCAAGTGGCCCTTGTCAAATTACTAAAGCATACTAGCTGTAACCTTTATGGAGGAGCACATAAAACTGGAGCTTGTGAAGTACTGTATGACAATGAGATAGACAAACGAAAACATGTGAATTTTCTAAGTAATAACTGGAGGCAAAATAATTCGTACTCTAGTACGTACAATCCTGATTGGAGAAATCATTCAAATTTTTCTTGGAGAGATCAACAAGGTGGATCTCAGGGTCAACAAAGAGCTCACACAAACCAATTCCCACCTAGAAAAGCTGCTTGGGAGAGTGCTATAGAGAAATTTGCGACAATCACAAGTTCTTTCATTGAATAGTCAAGAGCCATCCAAAAAAATCACTCTGCATCCATAAAGAATCTAGAGACTCAAATGGGTCAACTTGCTCAACAAATGGCACAAAGAATGTCTGGAAATTTGCCTAGTGACACAGTTCCAAATCCGCGAAATAATGTCCATACCGTGACAATGAGGAGTGGCAAGGTAAGTGAACAAGTACCACTTACAGCCAAACAAAGTGGAAGTACTTCAAATTCGAACCACTCGGAGGAAATGGTCACACCGACATTAGTTGAGGAGCACATCACTTTTGAAAAGGAGGAAGAACCTGTGGTACAAAAAAGGGAATCACTACCAAAACCAAAAATTCGACTTCCGTTTCCTCAAAGATTAAAAAAGGAAGAAACAGAAAAACAATTCGGTAAGTTCCTTGATGTTTTTAAAAAATTACAGATTAACATTCCTTTTGCAGAAGCACTAGAACAGATGCCAACATACGCCAAGTTCATGAAGGAGATTCTGTCGAAGAAAAGAAAAATCGGCGGTGAAATAGTGATGCTTACCGAAGAGTGTAGTGCTATACTATAGAGGAAGCTGCCACCGAAGCTCAAGGATCCTGAAAGCTACTCAATCCCATGCGCCATTGGAAATATAACTTTTGGGAAGGCATTGTGTGATCTTGGGGCTAGTGTAAGTCTTATGCCCCTTTTCATATACAAAAATTTGGGCATTGGAAAAGTCAAAGACACACAGCTGATGCTACAATTTGCGGATCGCTCAATGAAACACCTCTACGGAGTGGTGGAAGATGTGTTGGTTAAAGTGGATAAGTTCATTTTTCTAGTGGATTTCGTGGTACTAGACATGGATGAGAACAATGACATTCCTTTGATTTTGGGGAGACTGTTCTTAGTAACAAGGCGAGCTATGATTGATGTGGCATATGACACCTTAATCTTAAAAGTAAATGAACAAACTATCACTTTTAACATTTTAAAGCCATGTAACATTCAAAAGAAAGAGAAGGGTACAATCGAATTGAGATCTTTGATGCGATAGTCAACGAAGAAATGAAGCATCAAGCACTCAGTTTGCCATTAGAAAGAGTGTTATGCCTACCCCAATATGTTGTTAAAGAAAGTGAATATCAAAAGGTGGAAACAGTCTTGGCGATGTTAGAAATATCACCATCCTACTCCCCTCGTTTTCCTACTAGATGGGAGGAGTTGAAAGGAAATGAAGACAAACTCTGAAAGAAAAAGACACCATTGATTGAACTCAAGTAATTTCCTCCTCACTTGAAATATGTATCTTTTGGTGAGAAGGATTATGTGTTCTTCCTGTCATACATGCCACCTTGACAATAGTTGAGACGTCAAGCTAATGACTTTAAAGAAGCGCTTGGTGGGAGATAACCCATAGGTAGAGGTAACTTTTATTTTTTGCAATCTTATTTTTGTTATTTGAATTTGTTTCTTTCTAATTGTGTGTAAATGTGCACTATGACGAATAATTATTAACAACTTGCATTTGGTCTTATGTTTTATGTTTGAGATTTTGAAATTTAAACTATATTTCTTTGCTTATATCATTGCTTAATTCGATAAGTTTCACTAATTCATGCATTGTTGATTACTCCTTGGTTGTTGAAGTCTAACTCGCATTTAAAAAAAAAACACTAAATAAATTTTGTAGTGGCATGTTTGACATCATTTAGATAGTTCATACTCTTTCTTATGATCCTAGTTGTGAGCTTTTGAGCCTAAACACTTAAATTCTTTGTTGTGTGATTATCCAGACACTAATTCTGACTTACATCACTTGTAATTTATGCATACATTGAGGCAATTTTGTTTGGTCGTTTGAGCCTTTCTAACTACCATATGAAAATTTTACCCTCTGCTAGCCTCTTTGAGCATTACCCTTTTATTTCGGTTACTAGTCACATTACAACCCAAATATCTGACTTTAATTAAATCACCTTACTTGGAGTTAGGTAGATTTTTTTTTTATGTTGCCTTAGTAAAATTCTAAGTTTGGGGTTGCTCATGGGATAACAACCTTTTAAGTTTGGGGTGGTGATTCTCACAAAAAGAAAAAAAGAAAAAAAGAAAAAGAAAAAGAAAAAGAAGGAAACAAAATCAGCTTGTATATTTTGGTAAATAATATCTTGTTGGTTCTTTTGTCAATATTTGAGAATCTCCAGAACGAAAAGGTGGAAAAAAAAAATGGTAGAATAATTTGGAAATGTATGCCTAACTCCAAGTAGTAAAGCCTACTATCTCGAAATGTCCTACCCTTACATAAGCCCCATTACAACCCGAAAGTCCTCCAAAAGTGTATGTATTTGTTGCATTGTGATTGCTAACTAGAATTTTTTTCAAGCCTATGGTAGCGTGATGAATGTTCTAAGATTTGAGTGATAAATTCATAATCCTTTCTAAACACTTGAGAGAAATTTTGGTGAGATTGTGTGAAGAGAGAATTGAACTTGATGAATGAATGCCTAACTCCAAGTAGTAAAGCCTACTATCTCGAAATGTCCTACCCTTACCTAAGCCCCATTACAACCCGAAAGTCTTCCAAAAGTGTATGTGTTTGTTGCATTATGATTGCTAACTATAATTTTTTTCAAGCCTATGATAGCGTGATGAATGTTATAAGATTTGAGTGATAAATTCATAACCCTTTCTAAACACTTGAGAGAAATTTTGGTGATATTGTGTGAAGAGAGAATTGAACTTGATGAATGAATGCTAAAGTGTACGAATTGTGTTGTTTTTTTGTAAGCAACCGTAGAGTATGATGAATATTTTATAGTAGCTGAAAATTTGAGAATTGAGTTTGATTTGATTTGAGAAATTGAGTTTAAGGTTCGCTTTTAACTGCACCAAATATGAAATTTAATTGTTGCTTAGGGACAAGCAATATATTAAGTTTGGGGTTGTGATGACTCTTCATCATATGCATAATTTTTATTGATTTTAGTCTTATTTATCTTTAACAATTAGTTAATTTAATGAGTTATTTGATATATTTTGTTGATTTGAGTTCTTTGATTTAATGAAATATTTATGTTCTTATTTGTTTGATTAAGCAGAGATTTTTCGTAGTTTTGCGTTGTTACTTTGTTTACGTGCAGTGCTGAATTTTGGTGAGAAATCAACATGACTTATGTGGAGTATTTCAGCCATATCTAGAGTTTTAGAAGTTCAATTGGAGTCAAACCAAGTGCAAATGAAAGCTAAGATCCATAACTACAACTTTCATGAAGATACCGAAACCAAATTCAGACTTTAAAGAGGTGAAAAATGCAAATAATGTCAACAGTAGATGTTGTGCGCCAATAGTGCGCCAGCTGCGCCTGACGCGCATTTCCAGCCTTTCAGCATTGTCCAGGCGCGTCTGGAGCGCAAATCTTGCGCCTGAGGTGCATGACATGTATCAACATTCATAAAAACGCAAATTTTCACTATTTGGATATCTTTTTTGACTATTTGGAAGTTGGGAGACTTGTGCCCTAGCATAGAAACTCAAAGACGACCGTTACTAACACCATTGGAGCAGTTTTATCAAGACTCATTCAGGAATTCTTCTTGTAATTCTTCTCTAATCTCTATCTTTTTTTCTCTCTGTCATGTGTAACACCCCAATTTTTAATAGCGAGGGGGTATTTTTTTTTAAAACAAATTCATAAAACAAAGAAATAAATAAGGAAATACCTTTGAATAAATATTTAAGTCATAACACAACGACAATTAAGTCAACATAATTTACAAGTAGCGAAATAGTTTTTGAAATATGAATCCAAAGTATTTACACATCAAAAAGTGGTACATGGAACCCATCGAAAATAAAATGTCATGCTGACAATATTGGTATAAGTACAATCTTCCAAATTAAAATAAACACATCCCAAAAGAAAGACATCTAGTCCCTATACGTCAACCTAATCTGATCATTCCACAAAAACTATACATTCCGAGTGATCTTCACGCGCCCCGCAAGATCCTCCTAACATAGCTCCAGTCAGGTGTTCCCAACTACATTCCCATCCATAGGGCACCAACCGGAAGGATGATCCTGGTTCTCATCTGAGGATAAAGCCCAGATTTCCACAATAGTTGTAAAGGGTCACCAACCGAAATTAACAATTAACACATTACATTTAAGTTTTTAAATGCACAAAATAACCTTTCAACTTAGCATGCACCTTAAAAGCGTTTTCATATGCTAAACATTCATATAATACTTGCCAAGTAAAAATGAAATCAAAAGCAAGATTTTAATCATTCAAGTAATAAATAAACTCACCAGTCAATTGATGAATCAATTGGGCAATCGATTGTCTGACTCAGAATAAAAGTTTTTACTAAGTAAATCGATTTCTTAAAGGTTTATAGTGAAACCTATATTCTGGGTTTAAATCAATCGATTGGGCAATCGATTTGCACATCCATTGAGCAATCAATTTTGTGATTCACCGAACAAAGATTTTGCTGATTTAATCGATTGAGAAATGATTTTGTGATTCACAGAACAAAGATTTTGCTGATTTAATCCATTGGGAAATCGATTTTGTGATTCATAGAACAAAGGTTTTGCTGATTTAATCGATTGGGAAATCGATTTCTTAAATGGTTTTATCAGACTTGTGTCATGTGATTAAGTAAATCGATTGAACAATCGATTGAAATAAATAGCTGAGCTACTGTAACAAGCCAAATCAATTGGCAAATCGATTAGTTTAATATATTTTCAAGATACAAGAAAACAAGAAACGTAATAATCGATTAGGCAGTCAATTAGGCTGGTATTACATTTTAACAGAATAGATTGGGAAATCGATTTTTCTAAGGTTTTTCTAAAACTACATAAACTGAATCAATCACAATTACACACATTTCCACGACATCTTGATTTTCGAAATAGTTTTGCAATTATAACAGAATCACCACGACATCTTGATTTTCGAAATAGTTTTGCAATGAAACACACTATCACACAATTCCAAAACATCCACACTTGGCAATTATAACACGATTACCGCGACAAATTAAGTTTCGAAATGGTTTTGCAATCAATCACACTCACACACAATTCCAAAACATAACACTTAGCAATTATAGCACAATCACCACGACAACTTGAGTTCAAACACTCAATCATGATCTTGAATCAAACACGACTCGTGTGCCAAGCACCCTAATGCAATGCTTATATGCCAAAATGCATGGACTTGGAATTCCAAACCAAAACCCTCATCGAAGGGCCGTAAATCATAATTGTACCGCCTATCATAGGCCGAAGTACTAAATTAACGAGGTGCCACCTATCATGGGTCTACACGATTTAATAAAAAGGGTAAATCATAAACGTACCGCCTATCACAAACCAGTACTGTTTACCGAGGTGCCACCTATCACGGGTCAACACGATTTACTAAAAAAAAACGTAAATCATAAATGTACCGCCTATCACAGGCCGAAGTACTATTTACCGAGGTGCCACCTATCACGGGTCAGCACGACTTACCAAAAATGAAATGCATGAGCATACTCTGACTCTATCCACGACAATCGTTAAGTAAATGCAGATATTAAAAGATTCCATATTTTTAATACTCTTTTAACTCTAACAATTTTCACGACAATCGTTAAGTAAACAAAGATATTAAAAGATTCCCCATATTTAATACTCGTTTAACTCTAATGATTTTCAAATTCCCCACAAAGCATACTCAGTCACATTCTCAAATTCAATCCACAATTCACACCAAATCACATCAGTTCATTTTTCCACAAAATCCACACAAACACATCTCAAAATTTATAAGTATTAATTATGAATACGTCAAATACGACAAACACAAGTCATCACAACCCACCACTTAAACACATCAAATTTCATTTCCTCAAAATCATACATAAATGAGTTAAATTCATTTTCCACGAAACACTCATCAATATCACCAAAACCCAACATTAGAATTTCACCCATAAAAGTATTAAATTCCTTTTCTCCAAATCAACACTTCAACCCTAACAAAATTCTTTTCCACACAACCACAGATAAGTCCCTAAATGCAAACTAAAAGTTTGGAAGGAGCCCTTACCTTAACGTTAACTTTAACGAGCGATTACGGTACTGCGAGTAAATCCAGTAAAATCTTCGTTCGCGACGTCGCTTCCAAAGTTAGTTCACTAGCACCGTAGCGTGGAGGTGAGCAACTTTCTCTTCTATCTCTTCGCGAAACGAAGCTTAGATCTAGAAGAAAAGTGGAGGTTTGTGATTGACGGTTTTGAAATCACTAACACTGTTTTCGAATTCGAGAAGAAGGAAGAAACTGGAAATTTGTTCTTTCTCACCCACTAAGCCTTGGGTTTCTTTTCTTGAACTAAAAGAAGCAACGAAAATGAAAGAAAAGAAGGAAGAAGAAGACGGGATCGCGAGGCAGTAGCAAAGAAATGTTACGTTTTCTTTCTTTTTTCCTTTTCCATTGTTTTTCCTTTCTTCCATACACACACACACACACAACACACACATATATATATATATATATATATATATATATATATATATATATATATATATATATTACTTATAACCAAACAAATATCTAAGCATCTAGATGTTTTATATATTTGTCGAATCATCATTTCCACGTCACCTCCCGTCACTTCCCAAACCATTTTGATAAAAATATCTACGCAACTCAAATGACAGATCAATTTTCAGCAACGAGTGATATTTTTAACTAAACTGTCCGATATTAAATTCTTCGCAACGTAAATAAATTATTTTCCAATAAATAATTTTAATCCAATTTCCAAAAATATATTTTTGGCATTTAACCCACTAAATACCAAAAACTGGGCTAAAAGTCTAAGAAATTCCACACAAATAACTCTAAGATTGTATAATTTATGATTTAAAATTAAGGGTCTTACATCATGAGTAACTAAACCCTATTTGTTAGGGATGAGTATAACAAGATGAAATCCTTATTTTTCTGATTTGATTTCTAGTTATATGAATGAGTTTATTGAATTATTTTTCTCATCTCTCTAATTAATGTTTATTATTGCTTGATCAACATTAAAATATTCTATGATTCGTATTTTGAAACAGAAGTGGACTTTACGAATGCTTGAGATGAGAAATTCATGAATTTGTAGTCTAGGGATAAATGCAGGTCGTAAAACCAATTAAATTAGTTGCAAATCAATAGTTTACAAGAGAATTTTTATACGGTAATGCTTAATTTTAATCTTAAATTTACTAAGGAATTAGGGGTTACTTTGAAATTAAAGGTTCTATCACTAAGACATTAGGGCAAGAATAATAAAAAAAAATTCGGTAATAATTCAATAAAGGAATTCAGTAACTAGGATCAAATTAGACACCAAAGTTGGATTCAAAGTGAAACTCATCCCTGACATTTTTCTCATTATAAAGGATCAATTTTATTACCGTTGTTAATTTCAAATATTATTTCAATTAACTTGAGAACCTTTTGTTCAATTGTAGTATTTAAATATAATTTAATAGTAAAACGTAATCCTTGAGTTCAACACTCGGTACTACCGTTTTATTATTACTTGCAACGATTCAGTACAGTTGCTGAAACGTTGTCACGTAGCCATTCATTCAATAGGCTAATCTACCTTTCCCTCTCATCTAGTTCTTAATACCATTTTATCTCTCAAAAACATGTTACATGTTCCTTCTATTACATTCAATTTACTTTATGTGTATAAAGAGTGAATGAAAACATTCAATTTACTTTATGTGTCTAAATAGTGAATGAAATTCTTGTAGCTGGATCTTCAAATTCTTTAGTTCATAATCTAATAAATAAAGCTTGATGCCCAAGTTTGCTTTTAAAAGCTAGGACATTGAAGTCAGGCATCAATCTAATGGCTCCATCCTACTTACTGAGTTTAACCCTTACTGAGTTTAACTATATAGCGGGACCTATTAGTATAAATTTCACAATAATTATTTGTCTCAATCTATATGTTATATATGTTAGAGGGATAGAAAATTTCATAGTTATTAAGTTAAGTAGGGTCTATGAATCCACTTTTTTGAACAAAAATTCGACAAAATTATTTTGATTTTTTTCTCAAAATATATTGATTAAAAAGTTTCAAATCTTTTCTACTAAAAAATGATTAACAATTTTTTTTTATTTGAGAAAAATAAATTCATATTTTTTAGAGAATTTTTTTTCTCATAATTTAAAAAGAATAATCTATAATTTTTTTCAATCTTTTCTAAAAAACAGATTTTAAATTTTTTTCGATATTCTTTCCAGAAAAATAAATTTGGACTTTATCGACGCTCCTAGGACCAAAATGGATGCTAATGGTGTCCCTTCCCCTATGCGCAAATACATGTAAATTGAGCAGACAATGGTATTTAAAATTTTCGAATTCTTTAATGGACCCGTTCAGAAATACAACACGACAAAAAGAACAAAAGTTTAAATGACATGTGACAAAAATAGTAATAAGTATACCTTGGTCGCAATTCCGTTGCCTTTAAATTCTTTTAACACAAGAATTAACCAAAATATATAATAAATAGAACTAAGTATAAAATTATTAAAGTGTTACCTTTTTTCATTATAAAAGCATATTGAAGTAATAATTACTTGGGAGATATAGACATTTTATCTACTTTAAAATATATCAAATTTTTCAATAGAATCGATATTTCATTAAAAAAAAAAATAAGTGCCTTAAATTTAAAAAATATATTGTTAATTAAAATATCACAAACTAATAAGAAACTAAAGGTGTAATTCAGTAAATAAAATATGAAAAATACAAAAAGTTATTTTATTTTAAAACATTGATGACGTTTAAAATCAAAGAAATCACGTATATCTTCTAAATTTCTTTTTTACATAATTATAGCACAATAATACAATTAAACCCGTGGGTTACCAACCGACCAACCCGAACTCCTCCGGATCTTAATGGAGAAATATTGCTTTGATCGATTGTGAGTTTTTCTAAAATTAAACTTCAAGAACATCACAAATTTAAGGATGTTGTTAATAAAATTATTATTATTTAAATGATACAATTTGGTATAAAATCAAAGACAAAAAATCAAAAACGAAATTTTTCAAGACAATCAAAGTTGATGAAACTCTTTTAAAGACTAAAAATAAAATTGTGAAATTTTATAGGACTTAAATTTTAGTTAACCTAATTCTATAGACATGTAATTTTTCGTTATATTTAATATTTTTTAGGTTAAATATTATTCGTGGTTCCTTAACTTAATTTTAGTTAACATTTTAGTCTTTTATCTTTTTTTTCTTCCCGATTTGGTCCTTTATTTTAATTTTAAGTAACAATTTGATCTTTTATGTTTCAAAATGTTAACAATGTTATTCTTTTTTTTTACAAAAATTCAAAAAATCATCAAAATATTCAAACAAAACCCATAAATTTAGTTATATTCTTTAATATAAATTAAACTTCCTCAAATTTGTAGCTCAAATATTCAAATAAACTCATATTTGTCATTCTTTATTTAATATTGTTAGAGATAAAATTATGAGTTTATTTAAAGGTTTAAGTTATAAATTTGATGAAATTGCATTATATTGAGGATGATAATTAATTTTATGGGTTTTGTTTGAAATTTTTGATGAATTTTTTGAAATTTTGCAAAAAATAAGGATAACATTGTTGACGTTTTAAAACATAAAAGATCAAATTGTCACTTAAAATTAAAATAAAGGATCAAATCGAAAAAAAAAAGGCAAATGACTAAAACGTTAACTGAAATTAAGTTAAGGGACCACGAGTGGTATTTAAACTATTTTTTATATATTATAAATTAATCTCCTCTCTATAAAAATATGATTTTAATCATTTATTATTGTATAATAGTTATTATTTTATTATATAATTATAATAAATATAACTTATATATATATATATATATATATATATATATATATATATATATAAATGAGTGTAGGGTCGGGACCAGAAATTTTAACCTTTTAAAAAATAGGGGCGAGTTTTCCCAATTAGTCGAGGCTAAGGGGAGAGAAAAACCCCTAATCCTCGGTTTTCATAGCCACATAATTTTGTATGTATTTAGTCCCTAAAAAATTTTAACATTTTAATTTTAGTCCCTCTAAATTAATAATATAATTTTTAGTCCTTACAAAATTTTTCAGCAAATAATTTTAGTCCATACTATAATAAAACATGTGTAATTGGTTTTCAAATTTAAATTTTTTTAATAATTTTTTGCAAACATGTTTAACACATTATAAAAACTTTTGCCACAAATTTAGAATTTTTTAATTTGAAAAGAATTAAAGATAAAATTAACAAAAATATAAATTTAGAAATCGAATTTTAAGCTTATTTATTTGTGGACGAACTTTTTATCCTTCTGTAAATATGTTTAAAAAAATTCATCTAAAAATATATGTTAATTTAACATAGGGACTAAAGTTAATTTCATACCTGATAATTTTGTATAAACTAAAATCATCAAGGAAAAGAGAGAGAAGTGAGCATAAGCAAGGTGAGAGTTGAGAGGGTGAAAATCAAGTCAATTTTAGATGCATGTGTGAGTGTGAACAAGATTAATTGTTGAGTTGGGCTAGCTTGTACCACATGAAAATCAAATGCACCTCTTGATCATAGCAAATTAATTAAGCAAAGGTCGCCACTATTTTCTAAAACGTGTCACATATCCACCAAAAAATGCATTATAACTTAGAAATTAAGAGGCCTCACTTTTGAGTGAATCCAGCTCAAGCAACCTTGAGTTGAGCGTACTACAAATTGAATGAATTTTAGAGAAAAGAGTAATTATTCTTGTCTCAAAAGAATTGGCTTTTATGTTTTTCTTCGGCTTATTTGTCTATATATCCAACAATATTTCCGTGCATTCGTCTCTTTCCATTTCATCACTTGCTTTCTTGTTCTGTTTTTTTCCTCGTGGTCGGTGAGATAATATTTTTATACACTTTGTGATTCTAGACGACTTAGTTTTTGAGAATTGGTGTGAAAGGTTTTTGAGTGAAGAGAAAATGTCTTCAATGGACTTGAGGCAGGCTTTTGCTGGCCTCCTCACTCTCTCAATGTTCATAATGCTTGGTAATATGATCAAGAAGGACCATTTTGATTATTCAATTAATGATGTAAGTCATTCATCCCATCTCTTTAATTATAAGTTGTTTTTTAAGGGTTTAATTATTTGTAGGTAATCAATTTCACATTCTTATTTCACACTCTTAACATGTGGTTTTTTAATATCCCACAAATATCTCTCTCTTTTTCACAGCTTTCTCTTCCATCTCTTTCATAGAATTTTGATGAGAATTAAACTTCTAAGAAATAATTTATCTAACTCATTGTCCCATCATTATCGAGAAGAGAATAAAAAAACTGAAATAAGAGATGCTCCTTGTTTTATGTCAACAACGAAAAGGGATTGAGAGGCGGTGAAATTTGTTGTGAGGTGAGACGTAGCAATATCATTGTATGACATTAGAGTATTGTAGAATACGATATAGAGACTCTTTTCACGTAAAGTTATATTTTATAAGTTTTATTTTAATAAAATAATAACAACAAAAATTTGAAAGAACTACCTAAAAGACACTACGTCTTTCGTATCTTAAAATCATATGATCTATTTTTATATTTTAAAGATTAGAATATCACTTTTATATGATGAATGAATTTCTATAATAAAGTATATTAAAATATACTATACTTTTCTCTTGGTGACAAACATGAGTGTTAAAGATCTCTTAGGGCAAGGTATTGGTTAGGATAGAGAAAAATCTCCTTGACCAGGATTTGATTTCATAATCAAGCATATAATTCAAATACACTTCATATACTTACAAGTAAGTAATTATATAATGGCTATTTTACAAATGTGTATATGAGATTTAAGATTCATTTCTTGAAATTTCAAAGTTAAATTTCTATCATTAGATCGACATTCCTTGAAATTATTTAAGTTAATCTATTAATGTTTTTATACGTGAATCTACATATTTTATCTAAAAAGATTTGAATGATAGTGATAATTTTTTTTAAATTAAATATATTTTTATTTTTATTTTATAAAATGTTATTTTATTAGAGTTTAGTCTCAACAAATATTTCATCAATTTTTAATATTTAATTTAATAATTTTAAGAACTAAATATAGATATTTTATAGGTCTATATTTAATAGGAGGATATTTTATACAAATTTA
>JBBPBT010000584.1:1093426-1121102 GCA_037974875.1 Cicer bijugum
CGTTTTTTTTAAATATTTAAATTTAAAAATAATAATATAATATATTTTAAATTATATGTGGTATAACAATATTGAATGATTAATATTTATTAAATTACAATAAAATTTTAAAAAATTCAATTTCAATTTGTTAATTTATTCATTTTTATAATTTAATTAATAATATATAAATAATTAAAATTTTATGTTTATAACTTAATTAATAATATTAAATAATTAATGTTTCTTGTTTATTTTGTTTTCTGAAATTGTATGTGATATTATTTAACATTTGTCAACTCACTATTTTTTTTATTAAAAAATCTAAGATAAATTAAAATTATCTGATTTTAAATTGTCCTGATAAAACTAGAAAACTAAAACTGAAATGAAACCTAAAAAAAACAAAATTCTTAAAGAATCAATAACAAGAAGAAAAAAATTAGATGGTATATAAACCTGAGCATCTCGTCTCTAGGATAAATTTTGTGGGTTGCTTAAATTGTCACATAGCATTCCAACAATCTTAACCAATTTTTAGTTCAATAGTGGTCATACAATAAACAGCCTATATCTATATCCAAGACTATAGTTTTTTTTTTCTTATAACTTGAAGTTGGTTATAATTTTTTTTTAAACTTTATTTCATACGAAAATAATAATATTTTATTGATGAACAACGAAGAGATTATAATAAATAAAAAATTGGTCACGTTGGAAAAAAGTTGAGAGATTAGGGAATTAAAAATAAATAAAAAATCACTCTAACATAATTTTTGTAAATGTATATTTTTTTTCATTGATGTGTGAGCCAATCAGAAAAAGAGGCTAGTTTTTATCTATGAGGGTTGGATCCTCTTGGCAGGATACCATTTTGACGGAACTTTTCAAAAATATATAGAACATCTTCCTTCATAATTCTCTTAACTTGCTTAAATATATAAATACATATATATGATATTAATATGATGCTTATGTAAGCTGAAATTATTCCTTCTTGAATTTGAACAAAGTATATAAGTGATGAATTATTGTTTGCACTGAACCATATATGAAGGTTGATATTGAAGTTTCAGAACATGAGTCTGTGGCAGTTACAGAAGCAAGCTTTTCCACAGTTTCACATCTAAGCAAAAAGAGTTTGAAGAAAAATGATCAAAGACTAAAACCATGCTGGAACCCTCCTCCACTCAGTAAGTTTCTACCCTTTCAACCATTTGTTACTTATTGATCATTGAAGCATTATTAAGTACTTGGTTATCCTTCTATATTCTGTTATGTTCTGTTATTCATTACTCTTTTTTATTTAACCTGCAGAGGAGCTAGAGCAATCAAAAGGTTTCATCCTATTTTCATTGACAAATGGTCCTGAGTATCATATCTCACAGGTTTGTTGTTACAAATTTCTAATTGGACTTTACTTATGATTGTTCTTGTACTTTTTTAGTTTATTTTTGTAGTCCTGATTTTAGCATTTGTTGAAATGATATTTGCATAGATTGCGGATGCAGTGGTGGTAGCAAGATACCTAGGAGCAACTCTTGTGCTTCCTCACATCAAAAGCAGCAAATCAGGACATACCATGTGCGTAGCCAATTGTTCTATGCATAATAGAAGATATAATATTAATAGATTTTTAAGAGAGATTTTAGATTTTGACACTTAATTTGACAACTCTAAAAATATACCTCCACTTTTTCTCTATGTTTACAAAATAGAAGAAAGGTAAGTGTTGTTTTAACAAAATAGAGGTGTATTTCTTAAATAGATTACTACAAATTATCAAGTTATGATTTAAGTGAGATTTTTCTGAAAGGAATGTCTAGGAAGAATGACTAACTTTTGTTCATATGAATCATTTTAAGTCGTGGCTCATTCTCTCAAATTGCTTTTCTTCTTAGATTCTCAATGGTGCAGAATTTAACTTATAAATCACATATTCAAGGTAATTAGAAAATAGCTTGTTACTAGTTGATTTTTTATATATATATATATAGGATGTAGCCACTTGATGTAAGAATAAACTTTTTATAAAAAATGTAAAAAAATTATCTTCACATCTTATATGACTTCAAGCCTCATTAATAATATACTAAACAGTATAGTGAACTATTTATTTGTTATATCTAACTTAATTTCAGGAGCCTTGGAGATATTTATGATGTTGAGAATGTTTTAAACAAGCTAAATGGGTTGGTGAAAGTAACAAGAACACTACCTCCTCAAGTGTTTAATAGAAACACACCAATAATAAGAGTTCCTAACAAGGTTTCACAAGACTACATTATGAAGAATGTTAAACCAATCTACAAAGCAAACGGGATTATTAAAATTGAATCATATTTTTCATCAGTTAAAAATACAACAATGGGAAGGAATAAGAGCAACTTGGACTCATTAGCATGCAAAGCAATGTTTGGAACTCTTGAGTTGAAATCAGAGATAGAAGAAGTGGCTGAGTCTATAGTTCAAAAACTACAAACATGGAGCGAGGAATCAAGTGGAAAGTTCATAGCAGTGGATTTGAGAATTGATGTTTTGAAAAAGGAGTGTAATGGAAAAGATGAAAAGGGAAGAAAACAATGTTACCAAGGACATGAGATTGGTGAGTTTCTCAAGAAAATTGGATTTGGTCAAGAGACTGTTGTTTATGTCACTCAGACTAAATGGAGTCCTGATCTTAATGCACTCAGATATATGTTCCCAAAAACATATACCAAGGTAATTTTTCTGTTGTGTTATTTGAACAATTGGATAAGTTTTATGACAACGGTTTGATAAATGGTTAATTACTTTCAATAAATGGTTAACGGTTATTGATATCTCAAACTTTGTTAATTATCAACATATTTTCATTGACCACAAATTATGAAGTGATTAATCACTATTTTTTGTGTTCAAATTTGCATGTAATTGAACAAATGAAAATTATAGTTAATTACATTTAAGTATGTGGCTAATGAAGTTTATGTTGGTGATTAATGAGTTTTTTATATTTGATAATTCATTAGTCACCTTAACCATCAATTTGAATTGTTAACCACTAAAAAGGTTCACACGAAAGTTATCTAAATTTGCTTATATAGAAATTATTTTTCTATGATTAAATTCAAATTCAATGTCAATTTTCATTTTGTTTTGTTAACTTTATAGTTTTTTTCTTGAAGTTCATTTTTTCAATGTAATATTGATGAATGAAATCTGCATACTTCATGCTGCAACAGGAAAATATAATGTCAGCAACTAAGAAGGAAAAGTTTCTTAGCTCAGAAAGCATTGAATTTGAAAAGGTAATTGATTTCTACGTATGTTCTCAGAGTGATATCTTTGTGCCTTCTATTCCTGGTCCCTTCTATGATAATGTTGCTGGGATGAGAATTGTGTCAGGAAAAAATCAAATACTTGTTCCAAGTGAAATAGTAAGTCCATCAGCTTCAGCATCTGAACACTTTTCTCCCTATATGACCCAAAAGAGCCATTTTGCTTATGTATGCTTTTGCTGAATTATTACCATTGCTCTAAGTTTGGTTATGTAATGCTTGAATCAACCACCTATAGCTTTCTGTTCAAGATGGCCATAATGATTATTGTTATAATAAAATAGTGACTACCAAGTACCAATATGCTGCCTTAGTTCCAATTTGTTTCGGCTAATAGCGTTTGGTATGTAAAATGAAAAAGCATTCAAAATCTTCAAGAACTATTTACTGTAGGAATTCATCCCAATTATGATGTTTGAAGCATTGGCTTACGAAAGGAGAATTCCAAAAATTAATAGGTGCCATGCAACTCTGGAAAATATTACAATTCAAGTTATCCTCTCAATTGTATACTTCTCAATTTGAAATCAATATTTAATTCAATCCCAGCAATATTTATCCTCTCAACGTAGCTAAGTGACACAAAAATAAACCAAAACAAAATCCCTTTGGTTTAATTTACAGATTCAATCGGCCATGTAGAAAAAAAATTATACACCGACATTAATTATGATAGTTTGGAGATAAATTTAATTGAATTAAATATGTTCACAATAAACTTTGTAAGCCATTTTAAAAAATATTAACACTTTAAAAGAACAATCAATATCCAAACGTACAATCAACAAGCAGCAGCCAATTTTGAAGTGATAATTACCAATATCTTTGTTACTCATCAAATCTGCGAAAATATCAACATAAAACAAATACAATCCACAAAAACCAAAACTAACTCAAATTTCCGTATATATTTGTTAGAACCTAGGTGTAAAGCAACTCCAAATTTCTCCTGAAATTAGCATGTTAATGTTGACCAAGTAGCAAAAGAAACATGTTTTGTAGTAGTATACTATTTTCCTTTACAAACCATCAGTAGGAAAACATATGAAAGGGCGGTTAATGTCTGTAACAGCAAGATGCACGACCAATATGTACGACACTATTGGGAAGTCTCAGGTTCCTTCTTTTTTGAAGTTCTTCTAAACTTAGGGAATACGTTATTGATCGGAGTTGCCGGTACTGGTATCAATTTCCCAACCACAGCAAGAGGCCAACTGAAAAGTAGGAGAAAGAGGGAAAAAAATCTTTTAGCATTTCTGCACAACCAATTCTTGGAACAAATTAAAAAACAAAAGAGGCATTTTATCGTTTCATAAGGACGAAAAAATCACACGAATAGCAAGATTAGGTTTTCAGGGCGTATAATTAACTGACCCAATGAATCCAATAGCAACAGAAATGAGCCACTGCTTCCAATTAAGCTTGGTAGTTGAAGTGAACTTCCCAAGAAATTCAACGATGATAACCTGAAGAGTAGAAATTGTATGGTGGTGCTAAAAATATTTTACAGATAAAGCTAAACAACAACAGAAGATCTGACAGGACTAACCTGAAGCACAACAGTGAAGGCTATTATCGCCATAAAGAGGTAGTTTTTCGTGACTCCTTTAAAAATGTTGAATTCATCTGGCTTACGTGCATTAAATTCATTAAATATCTGCAGTTTCGAAAGCATACTTCCTTTGTTATCAATCAGGTGCAAAATGAATTGAGCATATTAATATCCCATGTCATAACCTTTTTCTGACATGAAAAAGTATTTAGCAGAATTAAAAGGAGGAAGATAGCAACTTACTTGACAGATAACAAATGCATTAAAAATCAAAGTGTTCTTTTCTTTGGTCGCGTGTTCAGTCTGCTCATGCTCCAGACCTAGTATGGAGATACCTCGGAAATTGAGAACAAGCAAGACAGACACTTGATATATCGCCTGAAAAATTCCAATTATTATTAATAAGTTAGATTCAGAAGAAAATGTTTGGCATACAGCAGTAACGGTGAAGCAAGAAAGTGTTGTTTTAAAATCATTTAGCAGGATGATTTTGGATAAGCCAACATACAAGTTTCAACCATATTCAACAAAATACCAAACATGAATACTAATAAATGAGAAACAGAATCCACCTGTATCAGCAAATTCCGCCACATAATATTTGTTATGAGAGGTTCTCTGAAAAGCATAGAAAACATGTCAACTACATCTCATAAAAAAATCCAAGCATATAGCCATTGCATCTATTATTTTGATGCAATACGGCAAACTAAAAAACAAAAGGACATCATTCTTGTTACACTATGTAAATACATGCATGCATACACAAATGCTGATGCGTTCTTTAGCAAGGTTATTGGACACTATTTTCTGTCTAGAAGGATCTGCATGATTCACCACAAACGTTCTTCATTTAATCATACCCTGTTGTTTTTGTATTCTTTTAAGGGCTTCTCCTCTTTGGTTTTGTAAAATACTCTCCGTCTAAATTTAGTTGTACTATTAAAGGAAGCAAATCTATTGCATTGATTATAAACCCAGAATGATATTGGCCTATTACTCACAGATGCATTCCGCAAATGCATGAACACACAATTCAGCCTTCAGCAGTAGCCCTGTGGCTAAGGGGAACTGTTTTTTCCCCGAAGAGAGGTTGAGTAACCACACCAAATTGATTTTATTTCAATAGGTTATTCCAACATTTTTCCATTACACGGAAGATATTTCCAAATTTATTTTTCTACTGAAATAGCCCAAAAATTTGAAACAGAACAAGAATTGGATTTCTCAAACAGTATTGAATCACTTTTCCAAATTTTCAAAGCACTGTGTAACCCAAGAGTAACATGAAATAAATATCATGATTCGGAGTAGTAATAATCAGAAAATTTTTAAAATGTTACCTTCGACCCACAGGAGACCGATCCATTAGGTGATCAGTTGGTGGTTCAGTTGCCAAGGCTAGTGCTCCTAGAGTATCCATGATAAGATTTACCCAGAGAAGCTGTAAAGAAAGTAACAGATAATAAAAAACAAATTGATAAGAATCTCCAAAATAAATAAGCAAGCCCAAGCCACAGGGGAACAAAGAGAGAGTATACCTGCACTGCATTCAGGGGAACTTCACCAGAGGAAACTGCAGCAACAACATTTATAACAAGAGCTGCCACATTGACTGTCAGCTGAAACTGGATAAATTTCTGAATATTTGCATAAACAGATCGTCCCCATCTGACAACCTAAATTTGCAGAAAACCATGAAAGTTGATATTGAAAAATATCAAAACTATGCAAATATCAATTTATAACCAACTTAACAAAACATCAAAACTATGCAAATATGTAATGCACATCACTTTTCAACATACCCTTCAATTCCAGTTGGTATTGAAAAACTAATTTTGAACTTCTATTAGTAACATATATAACTTTTCAAGATGCTTTTAAGAGCCAAAGCTCGTCATTCATTGTGAATAAATTAAATCCCCTACAAACTTACATTACATGCATGCAAGCGTGTGTGCACACTCAAATACAAAAGGATTCTAACCTTCACAACTGAAGCAAAGTTGTCATCCAAAATAATGATATCAGAGCTCTCTTTGGCAACTTCTGTACCTTGAATACCCA
Organism: Cicer bijugum; assembly: GCA_037974875.1. Lineage (NCBI taxonomy): Eukaryota > Viridiplantae > Streptophyta > Magnoliopsida > Fabales > Fabaceae > Cicer > Cicer bijugum. Next base: position 1,100,348 of record JBBPBT010000584.1, read on the forward strand.
TTGCAAGACCTATATCCGCCTATATGCCAAAAAGCAGATCATTACCAACACATAAAATAAAACCTATCTAACTTCATTACAACAAAAAATCCCTACATTTAAATGTAGGAGTAGTAGTAGTAGTAGTAGTAGTAGTAGATGTCATGAACTAACTATTCCAAAAGCATAAGCTCTCAGATGAAACCACAATAACGGAATGGAACTTAAGCAAGTTAGTTCACTTTGGGTTCAAAGCTCGAACAACGAACAAGTTCACCCAACCTTGTATTGAAATTTAGTTTACCGTACATTGACTTAATTTCAATATTCTATATAGAATAATGGGGGCAACAAGGATCAAACTCATGCCCACTTGTCCTCAGAGACTTGGATACCAAGTCATGAGCAACGGAGCAAAAAGCACATGAATGGTTCTACATTTAACAATATATTCAAACTATTGAAATTTGGAGAACACAATATAATGTGTACACATAATCTTGTACATTCTACAACAACATAAGATAGAAAGAGCAATCACAATCACATAAACTTGTTTTATGTACCATTTCAGTTATCGTCATCATTGTATTGTGTACTTAAAACTAGAGATATAACAAACAAATAAAAGCCCAAAATAACAGTTATACAAACCTCATGAAGTGCAGGGGCATCATTCGTTCCATCCCCTGTTACAGCCACAACATGGCCCTTCCGCCTCAATGCTTGTACTAACAATAGTTTGTCATTAGGAGATGACCTTCCCATAACCTGTAACAGAATATTCGTCTTCATAATGAACATTTAAAAAATATAACAATAAGAGCACAAGAACAAGAATGCCATGATAGCTGGACTCTACCAATATTGTATCTGCAATGTCTTCTCTCTCTGCATCTGACAATGCACGAAATGTTTTTCCTTCAATGACACTTCGTTCTGTAGCATCAGCATACGAACCAAGTATTCCACATTCCACAGCAATTGCTTTTGCAGTTTTGACATTGTCACCGGTGACCATCTTTACCTAGAATCCGAAGCCCAAACAATGAAGTTAAATGATATATATAAAAAAATACTTACGGAATTTTTTGTATTTCAGAGGATCAATTTGCAAGCAATTGAACGTGTTTAGTTTAATAATATAGAATTGGGTCCTTAAAATCTAAGATCAAATTAAAGAAATAAAAATGTGTGCAATCTGCTCTCCATCTCCCGTCCTTCTTGCCATTGTAGTAAGTTTGATAAGATAGAAAACATTTTTAATATAAACGGCTAGAGTTATATTAGTTGTATTATGCAAGACATATTGAACATTTCACAATTTTAATATGGCTTGCATACGTCCTCATTCACAGCACCACTATCATGCCATTGATCACACTTTGAAATGAAAACTAAACATGTTAAACAATAAGCATATTTTGGGACCAAAAAAAATAAATCAAAATCAGAGATTTATTATACCTTAACCCCAGCTTTTTGGCAAAGCTGTACTGACTCTTTGACACCAGGTCGACAAGGATCCTGCATTTCAACACACAGGAAATACAAAAATTATTCAAAAGCCATATAAATTTAACCAGTGGAAGCATATTCCCGAGTCGAATGCTGTCAGAAACTACAAATTATCAACTATGTTTCTTTGTGAAGTCTAAAGATAGACAGCCCTTTGCAAGTTATAGATAGAAAATTCTCAAAATAGTAACGTCAAGAGCAAGGAGAAAGGCACAACAAATAAACTAAACTATCATAAAATTATCTGCTGCCCCTGAAGTACTGAGTACAGAAAGTATGCAACAATAGTGTAAAAGCAATCCGGGCATCAATGGTAAGTAGTGTCAACTTCAAATCAGAGAAAGAAAAAAAACCAGGAGTATAATAGCATACATAAATAGAAAAGGAGTAACGAAGATGACCATGATAGAAAAGTTTCTAATGAAAATGCGAACCTTGATGCCAACAATAGCTAGTAAAACAAGTTCATCCTCTGGCAAAGACCATTGAGCAAGTAGGTCCTCATTATTTGGAACTTTCTCCTTCTCATATGATCTATATGCAATGGCAACACAACGCAGACTATCAGCAGCCATGTTTTCAATAGCAGTTCTGAAAGAAGTCATCTGCAAGCCCAGAAAATTATACTCAGACCTTTTACCCAAAAAAATAAATAAATAATTACTGTTTCGTATCAAGAGGACCATCAAAAGATCTAAATATATAGTAATTGGGTTGCTTTATCCTGTTCATTTACATCTTTCAAAATTATCTGGTCACAGGAAATTATACATTTGATGAATCAATAACGGACAGAAGATTGGGGGGGAAGATGTATACTGGGAAAGAGAGAGAAAACTGAAACAATTTTTTTAAGAAAATGCCATTACCTAACCATTAATTTGCAAATTAAGATTTTTACAGAAGTCATTATCCAACCACGTGATGCTACTATGTATTGAGATAGTGGTAAGAGAGAAAGAAACTGTGAGAGTGGTTATTATTGCATGTTCTGAATCTGTATATACAATAAGCAGAACAACATATCTATCGAGGTTCATGCTTTGTAAGATACTTATCAGCTAAACGAGCTGCCATTAATTGATTCACTTGCAGTTAGCTACAGCAGCTAATGTTTCTACAACTATCTAGTCTAATCAGGAAAAATATAGACTTAATAATCAGATAAGCCAAGATGCACAATGCTACAAATTGGAGAGTCTAGTATGAAATGCAATGTAGTAGCTGAGTATTACTAATTGATATACCATGCTTTACAAGGGCTTTGAGTGGTGTATTGAATTGACATTCTAGCATGCTTTTGAACTGTTTAATGATGAACAATGTTATCAATCCCAGGATATTATTATTATTATTATTATTATTATTATTATTATTATTATTACTATTATTATTATCATTGAACAGCTGGATTGATGAAATTTAATGTCTATAAGAAATATTAAGTAGAGTAACTCAAACAAGATTTATTATCATCATCATCATCGTAATTACTAATTTAGTACTTTATAGTTTTTCAAACCTTCTCCTCATCCATCTCCATCAACTGGTCATTTGTATCAATATACCCTGTACAGCAGGCTAGAACAATCTCAGCAGCACCTTTCCAATGTATATGAACATCAGAGTCAGCCTGCAAAAAAGTACAAACTACATCATTTGGCAGATGTAAGAAATCATTATGCTATGTATTTGCGACCTAATATTACCAGTGTGTCTTCAAAGGACGTAAAATATCTACATAATTGAATTAAAATGCCAATAAGATAGTACCGTCTGTACTGCAACTCCGCCTCTTTTTTTCTCGGAATTGAATGGAAAGACATGAATAATTGATGATTCTGACCGAGCAGTCGCAAAATTCATTCCGACCTAAGATTCGATGCAACAGTCACAAGTAGTTGTAAGCACATGCATCAACCTGAAAACTTCGGGAAAAAACAGCAATTCAAAAACAAACCTGTATTGCCCAATGTAAAATTGCCTTTTCTGTTGGTGATCCAGAAACCTCAACATCATTGCCACCCTGTACAGGAGAATAGTATGCAATAAGTAATTGAACCAGCTAACTTTCTGCTGATAAGAATTTTTCTGGAGGGAGGACAGCACATGAAAATTAATTCAGGCATACCTCAGGGACATAAACACTTCCATTAGTGTTCTGTGCAACACCTTCAATGAGTAGAGAGCGTAGCTTAGGAGATCTCTCCAACTGGTGAGGAGGATCAATCTTCGTGCCCCCAGCGTAAACCTCAACAATAGTCATCTGTTTCGGAATTCATAAAAATCAAGAATTTGTGAGAATCTTCGATACAGATAGAAATATATGCAAACCGATGCCAACATAAATGAACTCCCACAAGATATAAACCAATGTTTTATAGGATATCACAACACATTGATAGAATAGCTGACATTGAAAACTCTTCATTTATAGTAATGTATTGTATAAGATTGCAAGCAAGACAGCCACTAAAGTGGAAAACATTTGCAAGGAGTACTCTCCAACAAGTTTATGTAACTTGTCATAACAGATTATCAAGTAAATCAATGGTTCAATTCCTGCATCACAACCAACCTTATTCATAGTCAATGTGCCAGTCTTATCACTGCATATGGTTGTAGCAGAGCCCATTGTCTCACACGCAGAGAGCCTCCTCACCTACAATTCAATGTACTATGTTACTTGTGTAGACATGTCAAAATCCAGTCAAAGCACAACCATCAATTAGCATACCAAAGCTTTATCTGCCATCATTTTTCTCATTGAGTAGGCAAGTCTGTAACAAAATTAACGGGAAATATGTGTAAGTATAGACTAATAAGATCTTGAGAGTGGGATATTGAGCTAGAGCCGAAAAAACTATACTACACATCTGAAAAAGAAAATAAAATGCTACTGAATAAAAAAATGGAATACTAAGCAGCAACGATATATTCTATATATTGGACCCAGCATTGTGTCATTGTTTACCACAATATGACCACTAAAAGTATTAACAAAGCAATAATAACTAGGGCGTGCAAAAAATCCGGTTATGAGGGTCAAATCCAAAACCAGATCCAAATCCACTTTAAATATCCGGTTAAAATAATATGGTTATAATTCGGTTTATAGACCAACCAGTTGGATACCCCACTTATGTTTTATATTTGGATTTGGTTTTTATCCGATTTTTATCCACTCATCTCCCAAAAATCCTAAATCCCCAAAACTTTAAAATGATTCTGATTTTAATTGCCACCACCCCACCGACCTTCCGCCTTCCGACAACGTTTTCCAACAACTTATTATTAACTTCATTGATATATTACTAACTTCATTTAATCAATTGCTTATTACTAACCAACGATATTGTATGATAATTAGTTAATGAATTAAGATATTTAATATTTATTGAGGAAGACTAAAATATGATAAACTAAATATTTTAAATATAATTTCTTAAATCACTAATCTTTAAAGGTGAATTTTTTTCAAAATGTTACATTAATATATTAAGACAAAAATTAATATAGAAAATCCATTATATATTTTAAATTTACTAAATCTTGTGTGGTGATGTCCATCTCGGTGTTGGAAGCAAACTTTCAAGTATTTGTATTTTCTACGGTTTTATTATGCTGCAGTAATTATTAAATTTGATCGAAAAAACTTTCAAGTGTTTGTGTTTTCTATGGTTTTAGTAATAAGCAATTTATTGAACTAGTATAAATCAGAACCAGTGGTATTAATGAAATTACTAATAAATTAATTTTAATCACAAGTTATTATAAGCAATTGAGCATGTTCAATTTTAATAACAAGAGAAAGCAATTGTATAGTTGATGTGTGTTTTTTATTGAGCTTTCATTTTGTAAAAATAATCGTTTTTTTTTTAAATAACCAGTTTTTAAACTGAGTAAATGATTTTTTAAAATAAATGTTAAAAAATAATCAAATTTTAATCGGTTTTGAGAAGAAATCGATTTTAAAATTGAATATTTTGAAACTGGTTGTTTAACTTAAAACCAATTATTTAACCATAAGTCCATAACCAATTTTACAATCGGTTTTATAATCAATTTTAAACCAAATAATTGATTTGGTTATAAATCTAAATTCATATATTGATTTTAAAATGGATATGCTTTAGTTTTTTAAAAAAACCAACCATGCACAGCCCTAATCATAATGAAGGACAAAAACCATGGCAAATTTATCACAATCTGCAATGGCACCAATGTTAAAATATAGCCCATTAAGAATTCGCGATAACAGACGAAATAAAACTAGATGCAAGGACCAGAGTTAGAATACTTACGTTAAAGTGACTGCAAGTGGGAGTCCCTCAGGCACTGCAACAACTACAATAGTGACCTAAAAACTCAATGGGTTACAATCACATTACAGATATTAAATTTTTAAACCAATGAAATTAATAAATATGGTTGAGCAACTTTAACTGCACCGAGCATGCTCTGGAAATCTAGTATTTATCAAGGTACCTACCGCAACAGTTATTATCTTAATTGCTCCATCAATAGCATCCCGAACTCTAGTCTTGCCTGCTACAAATTGTTTCGTCCCATTAGCATTCTCAGTATGCCCAGAGAAATATCTGATAACAAGTTTCCACTTCAGAGACATGCAAAACAACACCATTGTTGACTCAAGCTAAGAAAACATGGCAAACATGAGACAGCAACTAATTACCTGGCCAGTAGCACAATCAGGACAAGAACAGCAACACTGAGTCCAACAATACCAATGAAGGTGGCTACACCATTTAAGCGGACCTATATTGAAAACTAATAAGGGTAATTGAATTATAAGAAACAGAAGAGCACAGCCTGAAACCACAACTAAGAAGAAGACCTGCAAAGGTGTTTCTTCACCAGTATCTTCTGAAATGCTAGCCATCAGAAGGCCCCACTCGGTATTGATTCCAACACCCGTTACCTGCAAAAACATATAAACCAGTGGGGGTAAAAACACCAAACATGTATTTTTTATCTTTAAAACAGATCTTTTTAATCTTTAAAACAGATTGGACAAAAGTAAGAAAATAAAAACAATCAATTAGATATATTGAATTATTGGGAGAACTTCCGCACAAATCAATTCAAATTTTACCAATTTAAATTTCTCTAGGACTCAATTGTTTTCACTTTTCACATCAGAAATCAAATTCTGACAAAAACCCTTCCAGAATAACATGCAACCAATGCATAATCAACATCATTTACAAAAAATTACAAACAAAAAGATTATTCAAATATAATGAATGAATAATCTGGTATTAATCAAGTCTGAAATACTTCGCCAGTTAGTGCACAATTTCTTTGCCCTTTAAAAAATTACCACCCACCCTTCCAGCAAAGCAGCTATTACATGTCCTTTGAAAACTCTGACATAAATTAAATTAAGACAGTGTAAAATTAAAAGTAAGGAAATAGGAAGTCTAACTTACCAGCATAGTGCCACTGCCATCTGCAACCTTACACCCAGACATCAGAAAGGGATCCTTAGAATCCTTATGGACCTGCAAAACCAAAATTAGTTAGTTAAAATCAAGGAATATTTTCAAATTCTGACAATATTAAAAGGAGTGCTTACAATTTTGCTCTCCCCTGTCATGCTTGACTCATCAATTGAAAGAGAGTGACCAGTGATGAGAATTCCATCAGCAGGAACCTAGAAAGAGCAGAAAACTTAAAAACAAAAAGGAAATGTAATAGTTAAGTATTAAGTATTAAAAGCAAAACAACAAATGAAAAATATCATATACCTGGTTACCAATATTAAGGGGTATAACATCCCCAACAACAAGGTCATATATTGAGATCTCAACCCTTCTACCCCCTCTAATAACCTTCTCATGCAAAAAAATCAGTTAAAAGGTTAAAACTGTGACAAGAAAATTGTTAGTGAAATATAATATATATATATATAAGTCTAACCAACCATCTAAAAAAAATAACAGTCAAAAGAAAAGACAAACCTCCAGATGTATATTTCTCTTCTCTTCATTTAAATCTCGAAACTGAAGAGACTGCTTATAATCGCTTATAGCTACAAATTGAGGGAGAAATGATAAAAGGAAATTGGGTGACAGACTATTCAATGGAGAAATTATTTGACATATTATAAAAAATTCCAGTGACACCACCGAAGACTTTGTATCAAATAGGAAATTGCAAAACAAAGTCATAAAATTTGTATAAAAATCATCTATATATTATGAATTTCGCTACTCTGAAATTGGGTGACAGACTATTCAAGGGAGAAATTACTAGAGATCTAATTATAACAAATTCCAGTGACACCACCAAAGACTGTGTGTCAAATAGGAAATTGCAAAACAAAGTCATAAAATTTGTATAAAAATGATCTGTACATTATGAATTTGGCTCCTCTGAAATGATTTATTCACTTTCGAGGGGAAAGAAAAACATATAAAAACCAACTGTTGATATCTCAACACATTAATGATTTGTTATACATGTGTATATAAATATCAATCATTGAGATTGCAATCAACAACTGAATAGCATTATTTTCCCCTCTAGAGTGAGGGCTCACTCTAAGGGATACAAATCCATGTTCCATCCATCATAAACTTTAGTACCTCATAAAGATAATATATAATACCTGTAACAACAATAACAAGAATAACTGCAAAAGCAATGCTTCCCCCATCATACCATCCTTCCTTAATACCCTGCAACAGAATTATTTGTGATCGGGATGAAGCAGAATTTTTAACATTAATTAAAAATACCAGTAATCCTAAATTACAAATGGAAGGGCAGAAAATAGAAAGGATGCAACAGATAGATACATCATAAATAAGTCACCGTCTGCACCCAACCAAGTGCCAAGAATACTGTTATAAGCCTATAACTATTTTAGGCAATCTCACCTCAGATTTTATCCCCAGTGCCAACGAAGCTGCTGCAGCTACCATTAATATAACCAAGGTCAGATCCTTGCAAGCATCCCACATAAACATCTGTTACAGCGACAAAAACAAAGAGGTCACTACAATATTCCCTCAGTAAAACAGGAAAGGAGTCACTGCAATGCAAGTTGACTTGCACTACTCAGCCACATCACCAACCCATAAAAATTAACAGGTTGACCCTTTTTAGAGAAAAAATGGTAATATCAACCCATGCTGTTTCATAATGAAAGAAATTAAATTGGAATAAATGAACAATTTGATAGGTAAAAAGTGAATGAAATTAGGAATTGGAAACAATGAAAATTGCATTTGGGTTTGGTTTTAGAAATTTGATATTAGGGAATTTAATTTAATTTAATAAAAAAATAAACAAGTCAATCCACTCCACTTCCCACCAACGGTTAAGTAGGTTAATATATGTAACCCAACTCCCAAAAAATGACTAGTTATGCTTTGATTCAATGAGCCAAACTTGTTTACAAAGTTTGAATTATATCATATAACCATCAAATATCCAATGATTCCAATAGTCCAACTACACTAGAAGTGTTACCAAAAAACTTCTTCCTTTCTTTCGAGGGTAATTGTTGGAACCAAATGCATTCCTCCGTCTTAATAATTCGGCATCATCATCATTAACTCCCTTCTCTAAATCGGTTTTCAATAAATTTGATACCCCTGCAACCTGATAGTGATTCAGAAAAAACACGTGAAATTTATGACTTTTATTATAATATTACCCAGTAAAAAAATTATTCTTGGCAAACATACCCCTCCATATTGCTGCAGAGAAGCAGTATCATGCTCCCTTGAAATCGAAGCAAGTTGCTCGGGTCCAATTGGAAATTCACCAGTAGAAGTCAAAGGAGGTTTTGTATCTTCTAACAGTACAAAGAATTAATTATTAATATTCAACAAGGAAAGACAAAAAATTATAAAGTTATCCATTCTGAATCAATATAATATCAATATAATATATCAGGGCAAGTTCATTTTACATATTTAATGCTGAAAAAAAGTGCCTATTGTTACTCTTTTTTTACCTTACAATCAAAATAAACTTTATTTCAGATATGATGAATGTACATTTTTGGGATACTCTCCTAACCATAAAGGTCTTGGCCCCGTCAGTCGAAAAATTGGCAGACATAGTGAAAGCATTAGCAGACATCCGCTTCCAATCCAACCTCTCAATCTATTCTGCAATTGGGGGTTCTTCCCACATATTCTTCTCCATCCACACCTTTTATTGCATTATTATCCAACTTTATTCATCCAATAAAGACACAGCCTAAGACTGGCCCTGTTACATCTTGTCTTCATCCTCACTGTTTGTACTTATCTATGTTCATGTGGTATGATACACTAATCCAGTTTCGAATATTAGCAGCAATAATTTCGAGTTGGATGGTAAAAAATATAAGCAAAACTCAATAATTCTTCATTTCTTCTCTATTTAATGAAATCATTCCTAAAATATCCTTAAATTAATTTAGATTGCATTTTCCAATAACATCTTGTACTTCTATGAAACAAGTTTTCATGAAGGGCATTTGGAAAAAAAACAATTTTTTTATGCACCTTACAGATAGGTCTATACTGTTATCTCAAACAAAATATATCATGGATCATCTGGACAAGCAGATATGGCTAATTCTAAATTGGTGTCTACGCCAATGCCTGGCAGGTGTACGCTATCTAAGTTTCAATGTCATCCCATTCCAGATTGTTACCTTTATCGCTCAATTGCTGAAGTGTTATAGTATACTGTCATTACACACCTCTGGAACCCCATTTCTCAGTTTATAAGGTTGTGGTTAATAAGTCGCCATTTTATCTTTCTTCGAATCCGGTTTTTCATGAAAGGACTAAACATATAGAAGTTGATTGTCACTTCATTAGAGATAATATCCTATATGGCATCATTAAAACCTCCTCAATGAGCTCAAATAATCATATAGCTAATATCTTCACCAAATCTCTACCTCGGATTGATTATATATATGTAACAAGCTGGATGCATATGATACATATGCTCCAGCTTAAGGGGGAGTGTTGATTATTCTCTATTTATCATCATTGATATAGTTTCCTTATTTTCCTTTCTTGAGATATTCTCTCTTGTATATAAATTTGCAAAAACCTCATTGTGAAATACAAGTTCATTATTCTAAACTATTCAACAACTAAATTAAACCAAATAGTAAAGCAAAGACATTTAAAACCTCATCAATGAGCTCAAATAATCATATAGCTAATATCTTCACCAAATCTCTACCTCGGATTGATTATATATATGTACCAAGCTGGATGCATATGATACATATGCTCCAACTTAAGGGGGAGTGTTGACTATTCTCTATTTATCATCATTGATATAGTTTCCTTATTTTCCTTTCTTGAGATATTCTCTCTTGTATATGTATTTGCAAAAACCACATTGTGAAATACAAGTTCATTATTCTAAACTATTCAACAGCTAAATTAAGCCAAATAGTAAAGCAAAGACATTTAAAAATAATAATGAACGCCATTGAATTACTCACCAATCACGGGACCTCGCCCTTGCCCTTGCCCCCCAGCTGCTTTGAAAAGATACGCAGCCTGTTAAGAAAAAATGAATAATTAATACACTTCACATATGTAACATAAGCATAACAAAGAAAGTCCAATGAAGGAACTGTACTCTAATGGCTTGTGCATGCGCTCTAATCTTTCTCAGTATTTGCTTCTTCTCTTCTTCTTTTTTCAAGTCCAAGGTATAACGAAATCGACGAGAGGCATTTAGCACAAGGGCCGCTTGCTAAAAAAACACAAAAGGGATTGCTCCCATGTCACTATTAGCAATACAGAATAATCAAATGAAACTAGCTGTCATCCAAATGCAGTAAATAAGAAAACAATATTTTTAAAGTTGAAAAAAGAAGTTGGACTATCAAGAAAATGCTAGAGGATTCATCTCCATGACAAGTTCTGGTAACTTGGTTTATATTTAGTAAATTTCTTTAAGTCAAACTCATACAAAAAACTTTATCTAACTCATCATATTGGGAATAAACTACTCTTATTGTAGTAGCACCGACAAATGTTTAACAAAAACATAGATGAAGTATAATACTAGTTTCTCCATATAGATATCGAGTGATGTAGAACTTCAAAACAAACAAAAAAAATACTTCTTTTCTCAATAGCCTAGCACCTCTTTCATCGGGAAGTAATTTTTATCAACGAGTAGTTTTGCATTCCACCCTCCAGTGGAGGATCCACTAATGGGGGCTCTTGCCCCCACAAGAAAACGAAAAATCCTTTGGATAATACTATCATTTTTATTTTAAGCTGCCATAAAACCTTCTATATTTTTATTATATAGAGAGCGAACATATTTGATAGTGTTGACAGTGAAAAAATCATTGAACATTTTTCAGAATATGAAATCTTGTAGAGGACAATTGCAATTTGTAGAAACAGTTATGTATTTTGAGTTTGTTTAGTCATTATCGTTATGTATTTTGTAAGAGTTAGTAATATTTTTCTTTGTTCAAAATATATATATACTATTTCATTACCCCCATCAAAGGAAATTTTTGCATTTGCCACTGCCACCGTCTCGATTCAAAATAGTACTTAACTAGTCAAAAGGGTTATTTCCTATTGGTAATTTCAGAATATCTCAAATTACTTTACAATATCTTACCAACTTTACATTGAATCCTTAGAATATTTCAGAATATCTATATCATAAATCACAATTATTATCGAATTATTAGTTGTGAAATTGAGGAAGAAATTTGAGGCATTTCTTACCTAATTTCATAGTTTACTGGCTTGTTTGATTGTTTCACAACGGGTTAGTCTAATTGATTATCCAGTTTGAGCTTGGTATAATACTAAATCTCAGCCTAATTATTATTGTAGAATAGGACTCTTTTAAGTATTTTCAATCAATGTTGTCAAGTTCGCTATCTTGCCTAGGATTAGGAGGGGTAGCAAAATCATAAAACATAACATCGCAATAAGGATCGTAAGATCCTACCAAAATAACTATCTAGTATTGGGAAGGGTTAGCAAGATCGATACAACATAGGATCGTAACAAGTAGCGTAAGATCCAAAACAAAAAATCACACACACACACACAAATTTATGACTAAATTAAATAATTCTCTATAACAACCAAATTTTATATTTTCCATTAACTTATTTTTATCCTTCCTATTTTCCTACATAAACCCTATAAAGTCAACAGCACATGACATTTTAATTTATTAAATTTATATTGTTTTTAAACAGAAAATTTCAATGTTGTTGACAAGTACAAATTTAAACTTCTCTTTGAATGGCTGAGAGATGAATTCCTTGTTTACTTTTCAGTTTTTTTCCCTATTACCAGTTTGTGTTAGACCAATAAACTAGTCGCAAATTCCATTCTTGACTTTTCCCCATCCTTAATGAGTAAAAGAAAACAATTACCATTTAACTAGAGAGATTATCCTTCCTTTATTAAAACAAGTTAAGACTCACTATTTAAGACAAGAGAACACTCAAAATTGACTATTTCAACTAAAGAGTCAATGACAAAGTGTTATTTCTTTTATTTCAAACCACTGAACCACTAAGCCAGTGTGGTTTCCCATCCAGCCAACACCAACATTAGGAAACTCATTGCATCCAACTAAAACTCAGCTTGTAAAAAGAAAAATAGTGTTAGTTCTCCATTAAAATCAGCATAGAATTTGTTCAACCACAATTCCAATGGTTTCCAAATATGCACTATATCATTTCCAGCTACCAAACCTCTGCAATAGCACTACTCATCCCCGAACCTTACCTTCTAACAACCCACAGAAACCAGTAGCACACATGCCTCTTTTCAAACATCAATGTTCTTCCTCAACCTTATTTAGAAACCAACACTATTTCATCGAATTCATATATTAAATTATATCTACAAACATCCTTCAAAATTTCAAAACAAGTACACAAGGACACTAAATCCCTATGCAGTGAACCAATTTTTAACACGAAATACAATTATCCACTCTTAGCAAACCCTAAATTATCCATAAATAGAAATCACAGCAACAATCAGTGAAACCAGATATCAAATAAATCAGAAACAAACATATAGATAAAGATAAAGTAAATAAACAATAAACAAATACTAAAAACAAAAAGAATTGTATTTGTGAGTGAGAGTGAGTGTAAGTGAGAGAAAGAGGATAAAAACGTACTCTCCACCGCTTAAGCCGATCAATAGAAGCATGCTTAGTTCTAGCAATATTAAACGGATCGGAGGAATCATCGTCGTCGACATCGGAAGAATGGCGAGCCAACGGACCAGCTTCAATATCATCCTCCGCCGGATTCCGGTGAGGTGAAGAACCGTTCAGAAAACTCATAGTTCCCTAATAACAATAACTGTCGCAGGAGAGATGAAACCGTCACTCACACTAGACAACTTCTTCGCACCAAAAAATCATAACAGAAACAATAATCAATTTTTTTCACTCTCACAAACAAAAAACTACTTTACTCTCTCAGTAGTAGAAACTTAAAGATGAGACATGTTTGGAAGGAAACAATTTACTCTAGTTTTTCGCAGTTCTACAACCAATCACGGATTAATTGCCGTGTACAGTAATCTTTACGGTTTTCGTTTTTTGTTTTTTTTTTAAAATTATTTTTCTGGAAGTTTTAAAAACAAACAAAAGGACAAAGAGTACTAAAGCGTAATAAAATATCTCACCGACTAAAAAAGGAAAAATAAATATTATTTTTAATTGCCTCTTATGTATTTAGTATTTATATTTACTACCTCGTAGAAAGTATATTTGACTCATTGCCGTGTGAGAAGGGAAAGAATCAAAGAGGCACTGTAAAGCGTGAGAGAGTAACTTACCACGAAATGAAATGAAAAAATAAAAACAATGTAGATTCTTTTGTTCTTAGTTGTGCTTTGCTTTCGCTTTGGCTACAACAAAATTAGTAGAGTAAATCCTAAAAACCTGCACACACAAAAATTAAGAGAGTAAACACAAGTATAAATTTACTATTTTAGAAACCGCTAGAAATTTAACCACATTTATTATCTAATTAATTATTAGTATATTAATTAATATATAAAATACTATAATTTCTACCGCGTGCAAGTAATTATAGTGTAGATTCCTTATTTCTTACTATAATGTTTTTTTTATCTTTCTCCCGTTGCAAAAAATTCAGTTCGACATTCGATTTCATTGCTGTGATGATATATATGAAGAATATATGTGTACACTTATTCGCTTTGTGTAATTATTGACATTAATAAAGACGTGTTTGAATTGATTTGATTTTGAGTTAATCGACAGAGTGTGGGCTTCGTGTCCTCAATTTAGGACGGGTGTAACGTGCTTTTGAATGCTTCTTTGTGCTGGCTTCATTCTTTTGCTTTTTCTCACTTCTGTGTATTTTTATAATTGTTATGTAATTGTAACTTGTATTTATGCAAGTTGCTCTCTTTCGAAGCTTTCACGTGTCACTCCCACATAGAGACAGTTGTACCAACATAGACCGGAGCACGTTGATCAAAGCCTTTTCCAGCGGTTTTAGTTTCGATGTCGATTGTCGACCTAGATCGGAGTTGCAGCTAGCAGCACAGGAATGTGAATTTTCACTTTTAACAATCCTGCTTTTAATTTTGTGTCTAAAATTCTCTATTTTGAAAGCACTATACTAAAATATTTTACTTTTAAAATTTTTATGATGTAATATTTTGTTTTGATTTATTTAAATTAAATTATAAAAAACTAAGTAACTACTTTGTCCTCTTCCAAAAATAACATTTTAAATTATTACTGAGTAATCAATATATGTGTGCATTTTAATTTTAATGTTTATTTTATTTATAATTTAATAAATATATATATATATATATTTTTTTTTTAAAAGAAACAAAATTTGAGCATATAATACAAAAAGAACATGCTAAATTTTTTGAAAGTGTTATATAAATAATCATATTTATAATCGTTTATATTTTAATAAATAAAATTGACTGAAAAGTATAAAATTGTCAACTATATTATAAATAAAATTGATTGAAAAGTATAAAGTTGTTAATTTATTTGTAATTGACAATAAAATATAAAAAAAATTATTAAAATATTATAGTATGATTTTTCTTTTCTTTTTTATGGTATATACAAATTTTTTTTTCTTTTATAAAAAATACATTTATTTATAATATTATAAATAAAATAGATGTAAGAAATTAAATGAATGATGATATTTATTATATGATTTGTTAGATAATGTTATTATATATTAGTAGTAAGGATTTTTAGACATTTCAATTCTCTTGTATATATATTCATTGTAACCTTAATAACTTAAGTTTGATTTATTATATGTTTTGAAACTCTAGAGTGATTGTCTCACTTCTTCCTATTTTCATTGTTAACATGGTATCATAGCTTTGGTTGATTTTGGGATCTATTGTAAAGAAGAAAAAGACTATTTTGATAGAAAAGACAACCACCAAAAGAGAAAAGAGAAGAGTAACTCTATTCGCGATTTTGTTAAATCAATCTCAGAAAAACATCGATTGCGCATTCGTCAACCGCTGGATTGGACTGATTTTTGGACAGCAGGTTCGCTTAGGTCTTCGTCTTCAACGGCCAGATCAGGGGAAACGACGTTTGAAGGGAGAGAAATCGTGCTCGCACAACACCAGGTTATCCCTAATTTATTTTGTCTCAGTGATTGTGTTTGTCGTATTTTCCTGTCATTATTTGTTATGGTTGGTGCTAAAGATGATTCTCTTCAAGCTGTTAGTGTTCACCTTAATGGACAAAATTACTCTTATTAGAGTTATATGATAAAAAAAAATTGATTGGAAAAAATATGTGGGGTTTTGTTGATGGAACTTCTATTAAGCCTACAAATAAAAAGGATGAAACTCAATATGCAAAAGATCTGAAAATATGGAATGTTAGTAATTCAAAAATTATTATTTGGATTAATAATTTTGTTGAGTTGTCTATAAGGGTACAACTAGCAAAATATGATACTGCTAAGAGATTTGGGATCACTTGAAACGTTTGTATGTTTCAGTCTAACTTTGTAAAACGTTATCAATTGGAAAGTGATATTAGAGCCCTTAAGTAGGCAGAACAATATGACCATTCAGAAATTCTATTTGGCAATGACTAATGTGCGAGATCAATTGGCTCTTATGGAAACACCTGAGTTGAAAGTTGTCAAAGCATACATTGATCAAAGAGAGGAGCAACGTCTAGTTTGGTTTTCTAATGGCTCTTCGTGAGGATTTTGAGGGCCTTCGTGGGGGTATTTTGCATCGTTCCCCCTTTCTAATGTTGAATCGGTAGTTAGTGAATTGTTAGTAGAAGAAATCAGACTTCAGACTCATTATGGTGTGTCAAATAAGGGAATTTTATGAACTCCTCCATATGTTTTTGTTGCTCCTGTTCAACAAGGAAAATCTCAAGGGAGTGTTGGGTTTGGTAATGATGAATGTGCATTTTGCAAAAAAAAAGGTCATTGGAAAGCACATTGTCGAAATTAGGGAAAGCGAGTAAGAAGAATTTTAGGGGACCATCGTCCAATGTTGTTGCTTCTACTCTTCCTACCATTGGCTCTAGTTCTAATTCTGTATACTCATCTGAGACTGCTTCCCAAATATTTGATATTGTAGAACAACTTCAAAAACTTCTTGTCACTCAATCACATGCCATGTATGCCACCTCTTCTAAATGATTGAATTCTTCTGGTATGTCAGGTATATCTCCTTCCATATGGTTTTTTGATTTTGGAGCATCTCATCATATGACATACGATGATAAATCTTTTGCATCTGTGAAACTTGTCTCGTCTGTGTCAGTTATGACTGCTGATGGCACTTCTATGCCACTAGCAGGCATTGGTTCTGTCTCCATACCTAACCTTTCTCTTTCTGATGTTTATTATATTCATAATCTTACTTTGAGTCTTGCTTCTGTTAGTCAAATGTGTGATTTTGGTTATTCGATTACATTTTCATTCACTTCTTGTTGTGTACAGGATCCACATTCTCAGAGGCTGATTGGGACAGGCCATAGATAGGAGGGGGACTTTATGTTTTGGATGACCTGCGACTCCTAGATATTGCAGCCTCAACAACTATTGCTGACTTTTTATCTAGTGTCGCTTGAATTCCTTATCTTCTAGTTTTTATTTATGGCATTCTCGCCTTGGACATGTTTCTACTTCTAGATTAAAATATTTGACTTCTACTGGAGCCTTAGGAAAGTTATAAACATGTGATATCTCAGATTGTTGTGGTTGTAAACTTGCAAAATTTCCAGCTTTACCGTTTAGGAAAAATGTTTCCGTTTCATATGTGCCTTTTGATTTAGTTCACTCTGATGTTTGGGGTCCATCACCGGTTCTCACCGAAGGTGGATCTAGATATTATGTTTCTTTTATTGATGATTACACTCATTATTGTTGGGTTTATCTTATGAAAAATTGGTCTAAATTTTTTGACATTTATCATATGTTTTATGCAATAGTCAAAACTCAACATAATTCTGTTATAAAGTGTTTTCGTTGTGATTTAGATGGTGAATATACCTCTAATAAATTTTCTGAATTACTTGCTTATGATGACACACTCCACCAAACATCTTGTACTGATACTCCTCAACAAAATGGAGTTGCTGAAAGGAAATATCGTCATATTATAGAGACTAGTCGTTCCTTTTTGTTGTCTGCTTCAGTTTTTAGTGAGTTTTAAGGAGAAGCAATTCTTATTGTTGTTCATGTTATTAATAGAATCATCCTTTATCATATTAGGTTTGTCTCCCTTTGAAAAATTGTATGCTTCTACCCCTGATTACTATTCTTTCAAAGTTTTTGGTTTTACTTGTTTTGTTCTTCGCCCTCAAGTAGAACACAATAAGTTGTCTTCTCGTTCAGCCATGTGTGTTTTTCTTGGTTATGGAGATGGTCAAAAGAGTTATCGTTGTTATGATCCTCATGCAAGAAAACTTTATGTATCTTGTAATGTTTTTCTTGAGCACATCCCTTTTTACTTTATTTCCTCTGATTCTCATATTACTAAGAGCTCTGAACTAACTCATATTGATCTGTTTGGTCCTAATGATAACGCTTCTAGCGATTGTAATATTGAGAATTGTAGGAAAAATACTACTACTCCACATGATGACATCCCTCTTGTCCCTCCGGCTGTCCAACCGCCTCCTACGATTGTTGATCCTCCTCGTTACCCTTCTCGTCAACGCAAGTCTACTCATTTACCTGATTTTGTCTATTCCACTTACTCAGCTTCGTTTGCTTCTTTCTTAACCTCTATTCATAATTTGTTTTAGCCCTCTTCCTATAAAGAGGTTATTCTTGATCCTCTTTGGTAGCAGACTATGGCAAAAGAACTATCTTCATTGCACAAAACCAACACTTGGGAATTAGTACCTCTTCCTCCTGGAAAACGTGCTATTGGGTCTCGTTGGATATACAAGATCAAAACTATGTCTAATGGATCAGTTTAGTGCTACAAAGCACGTCTTGTTGCTAAGGGTTTCTCTCAAAAATATGGTATGGATTATGAAGAAACTTTTGTTCTTGTAGCTAAGATGACCACTATTCGTACTCTTATTGCAGTTGTATCTATTCGTTAATGGCATATTTCTCAAATGGATGTCGAAAATTCTTTTTAAATGATGAGCTTCATGAAGAAGTCTATATGGTCCCTCCACAAGGAGTTTCTCATAATCAAAGGGAAGTATGTAAGTTAAAAAAGGCTCTATATGGTCTTAAATACGCTTATCGAGCTTGGTTTCAGAAATTCTTTATTGTGATCACTTCTCTTGGTTTTCGCTCTATAGAACATGATTATGCGTTGTTTATAAGGTCCACCACTTATGGTTACATTATACTTTCTCTATATGTCGATGATATGATTATTACAGGTGATGATGTTAGTGGAATCAATGAGTTGAAATTGCAGTTAGCCAAACAATATGAGATGAAGGACTTGAGAACTCTTTGCTATTTCTTGGGGATTGAAGTTGCCTACTATCCTAGAGGCTACCTTCTTTCTCAATCCAAGTACATTGCCAACATTCTTGACCAGACTCGTCTTTCTGATTCTAGAGCAGCAGATACTCCTCTTGAGTTAAATGTGAAATATGCTCCCTCGAATGGTGTTCCTTTACCAGATTCCACTTTGTATCGTACTTTGGTTGACAGCTTAGTGTATCTCACGATTACCAGACCTGACATTGCTTATGTTGTTCATGTTGTTAGTCAGTTTGTTGTTTCTCCTACTATAGTACATTGGGCAACAGTTCTTCAAATTCTTCGTTATCTTCGAGGAACTCAATTTCAAAGCCTTCTCTTTCCATCGTCATCCTCATTGGAGTTACGAGCTTATTCTGATGTTGATTGGACTAGTGACACCACAGATCGTAAATCCACCACAGGATTTTGTATCTTTCTTGGAGACTCTCTTATTTCTTGGAAAAGTAAGAAACAAGACATTGTCTCTCGCTTCTCTACAGAAGCTGAGTATCGTGCTATGACATCCACTACTGATGAAATAGTTTGGTTGTGTTGGCTTTTGTCTGATATGAGTATCTCTCTTTTTGAGTCAACTCCGATGCACTGCGATAACAAGAGTGCTATTCAAATTGCTCACAACTCGGTCTTTCATGAACGCACCAATCACATTGAGATTGATTGTCATCTTACTCGTCATCATCTTCAACATAGAACCATTACTATACTGTTTGTCTTCTCATCTTTACATATTGTTGATTTGTTCACAAAGATGAATTCTATTAAACGTTTTTGTTTTTTAGTTGACAAACTCTCGATGCTCCATGTTAATGCATTGTGAGTTTAAGGGGAGATATTAGATGATATTATATATTAGTAGTAAGGATTTTTAGACATTTCAATTCTCTTGTATATATACCCATTGTAACCCTATTAACTCAAGTTTGATTCATTTTATGTTATGAAACACTAGAGTGGTTGTTTCCCTTCTTCCTATTTTCATTGATAACATGATTATGATCTAAAATATTATTATGATGTTTTTCATAACTCTACTAAATCTTTATTTTTTATTTTTTTTACTAATTTTAATTAATTTTATATTATTATTAATTAATTAATATCTTTGATTATTTATTATTTTTTGTTTATTGTATCAATCAATAAAATAAATATACGTAAAATGACAAATTTTCATTATGCAATCATGTACTATTCATTTTTTTTTTTACATTATCGCCTCTTTAAGATGCGAGG
>JBBPBT010000584.1:1125208-1135608 GCA_037974875.1 Cicer bijugum
TGCCTATTGCTCTTCCTCTTAACTCGAAAAAAAAAAACAACTTTTCCTTCTTTTTAATGGATCATAGTCTTTTTTTGAATGGTTAATGTTAATAATCAAATTAATATTGTAGTATTTTATTGTTAAAATCAAATAATCAAACCAACTTTATTGTTAACTCTCTCTTCGCAAGCAAGGACAACAATTACTCTTGAAATTCTACAATAGCATATAGTAAAAGATGGATGAAGACATGACTAACCTTTATAATTTGCTTTGCAAAATAAAGCAAAATTTGAGATACAAAGTTAATTATTTCCTCGAGAGATATTTGATTCTAAAACCAAAAATTGAGATAAAAAGTTATGAAACTTGATTTCTCATCATATAAACATATATAGTATGCTGATTTAATTCTTGTTAAATATCATACCAAGTATCTTGTGCTAACTTGAATCTAACCAAATGAATGATGGTTATTGCATGCAATTTTAAACTACGGAAGAGATATATGAATATATATACCGTGGAAACAGAGCAAGAATATGTAAAAAAAGTAGTTTATTAATTAAGTGGTAAAAAGCAATATGATTCTTGACGTAAAGCTGAATTCATCCAAAAAGTATTAATCTTGTTGTTTTTTGACCTGTAAATGGAAAATCATGTTTTGGCAACAAGTGTTTGCTTTATTTTTTGACAGGTGACTACGTGTTTATTCTTCTGAATTCTTTTGAATTTTCAAACTAACCACAGAAAAATTATAACAATTTTTAAATACTACTGTATTGTCTTGATGTTGTCTGAGTCATGTATATCTATCTTATACCAAAATCTGATATCGTTCTTAAAGTAATATTTTTTTCTCTAAAAATATAGTCAATTTAGTAGATTATTTTTATTATAAAAAACAAAAATATGTAGTTTGATTATTTTATATCTTATATATAAAATTTAATGTTAGTCTAAATAATATTTTCTCTCCAAAAACATGATAATTGTGTTTTTGCTAACAAACATGATCTACTTGGTTATTTTTATTATAAAAATGTGTTATTTCATTATTTTTGTATGTTATTTATATAAAATTTAATGTCGTTGAAAATATTTTCTCTCCAAAAATATAGTCAATGTTTTTTTGACTAAAAATTATAGTTAACAATTTTTATTATAAAAAAAATAAAAACACATTATCTAATTGATTTTTATATCTTATGTAAGTATGGGTGTTAATGGGTAAGTGATAGTAGAGGGTGTTATAAATAGGGACAAATCCAAAAATCAATTAAATGAGGTTTGAAAAAATTTATTATTATATATTATACAAAAATTTAATTAATTTGTATGTTTATAGCAGGAATTCAGAAATTCCAATGTCGGTACCTAAAACATCAACCAAAATGATTTTATATCGTCTGTTGCGGTTTTATGTCGGAATTCTAGTGAGGTGGTTGGGTGTGATGTATGCTGTTAGTGATGATATAGAAGTTTAAGTCTATCAATTTGGTTAGTTATCTTTTGTGGTTGTTAGGAATTTCTATCTGTATAAATAGATTTGATTCTCTGATCTATTTTTTAATTCTCTATACACTTCGAATTAAGAATATCTGTTAATAATATTTTCTTAGCAGTTTAAAAAATAAGATAAAATAAATTGTCATATTTTTTTATATAAATTATAACTTATTTTTATTATCTACCTTAAAAAATTTATGAAAATAAGTTCAAAATAATTCATAAACATAAATACTATTTGGTAACTTTAATAAATTAATTTTTAATTTATTAAATTAATTTATAAGTTTGTTAGATTAAATAAGATGTGTTTAATAAATAATTTTTTTTTATAAATTTTTAGTTTATTGTGAGATGCTATTTCAAATAATTTATTTTTATTTTTACATATAAAACGTAATTGTCACACTAATTATTATTCACCCACTATCTTTAGTATATTTTTATTATTATTATTATTATTAATTATTATTTTTAGAGTGTACTATTACTTCTACATAACAAAACTATTCTTTCAATTCTTATCAAAAAAATTCACAGCAACACATTTAACTTCATATATGTAAAAAAGCTCTATCACATAACACAAATTTGATAGAAGCATATATGAATAGAGTTGAACTTAATTTCTTTAATTATTTGTCAAAAAAACTCATAAAATTAAATATACTTTTTATGCCAAATTATAAATCATAAAATGAATTATTTTTTATGATTATTATTTATACACATGAGGTTTGTTAATCTTTCAGATAACTCTTTAAATATATGTTTATATTGTAATAAAAAAAAGTAACTGATGTACCAAGCAAAATATAAATAAATGTATTCCATTATTTCTTCCAGAGCTTTCTTATATTTTTTGGATTTTCTACTACAAAAGTCATAAATAAGACAAATATAATAAAATAAAGAAACGAGTAAACATGAGAGACGTATGAGATGAATTGGAAAATCACATTGGGAGGATCAGAAATCAATGAGAAATGTAGAAGTTATAAGATAACATCAATACTAACGACACAGAGAAGAAGAAAACATACGAAATAAAGTGTAACGATGCGGAGAAAAAAAATACGTAAGAAATAAAGTGAAGTAGAAAAATAGATTAAGTACAAAAAAAAAATAATAGATTTACTAAAACAATTAATGAGCAAAAGATTATATAAAATTGTCACATTTTTTATTATTTTAAATTAAATAATCATGTCGTTTTATTATCAAACACTTTAATTTCAATTAATTATTAGCTTTTCTGCTATCAAGTATCCATTAAGAAAAAAAGTTATGATATAAATTACTTTCATATAAGCCCTCACAAATACTCACCAATAAATTAACTTAAATTAATCACTCTAAAACAAACTCTCAGAAGATATCTGCGTTCTCATATAACACATCATATTAATTTAACGTATTATTTTAACTATCCAATGACTTTAACTTTGTTTGTTGGCTCCAATGTGCTAGAGGATCAAGTAAAGAATAGATTAACTATAAACTATTATCTATTACAACGACTTCAATTTATGATCGTAGACTACTGCAAAAAGTTCCTATTGATATTAACATATGAAACAACAAACTAAAGGAGCTTCCTATTGATATTAAGATATGTAATGAGTAGTACATTTTTTGGTCATGGACCAATTAAGCTTGAGGCTGCATGGAAAATAGATCTTCTCGTTTTAGATGTATTACATAAAATTTATGAAAAGAGATTAATATATTATTACCTCATGCATGTAAAACTTTAATATATATATATATATATATATATATATATATATATTTTCCTTACAAACTGCAAGAATAACTAATTAATAATGATAATAAATTAATAAATAACAAAAATATTTTAAATTAGTTGACAAACATTATGTTAGTTCATATTTTTTCAAACAATGTTGTGATTGGAACCGTGTAGCTAAAAATGTGATTGTGATGATAAGAAACCTCTAGAAGTAGCTAGTTATCAATGAAGTTAATGAATATTTGTGTTAAAATAATATTGGAATATGTAATAAGAACTAACCAACAAAAATAGAAAAAAACAAACAATTGTAGAGAAAAAACGAAAACGGATAACGTTCTTGGTTCTCCTTTCTCCAGTTTTGAAAACCAGTTTTCAAAATGAAAGTAAACGAAAATTAAAGAAAGAAAGGAGAAGAATAATACCCAGAATTTATGTGTTCAACCTCAATTAATGAGACTTATGTCACGGGCAAGCAAGCAAAATTAATCCACTATTGCTAATTGAACTTTACAAGATTAAAACCTTCTCAAGATTGATCTCATAGTATATATCATTGTTTATGAATCAACAATACTAGCATTTTCACTCAATCTTATTTTTTCTCCCTTAATCTTCTTTCTCTAAATTTCTATGAATCTCGAATTGCATATATATCTCTATCTCAATCAACAATTACCACTTGCAACAACACATTACAACTTACAAAATGCATTTTCAGCTATAGTATTTAAAGACAAACTTCTTAACTAACTACAACTAAATTCAATTATAACTAACTAACTAACTCCAAGTTGTTACTGATTTGAGACACACTTCCACAATTCTTCACCTTGACTCAATATTAGAATAAACCAATCATTGACCTTGCTGCCATTGCTTTAGCTTTACTCTTTGTCGAAGCCAACTATGTCCAAGCAATGCTTGAACTTAGCTTGTGAAAGTGATTTGGTGAATGCATCAGCTGGCTTGTCCTCAATTGCAATCTTCTCAACTAAAACCTGCTTTGAATCAATCACATCCCTTATGAAGTGATACCTAACATCAATGTGTTTAGACTTATTATGATATACTTGTTGCTTGGATAAGTGTATAGCAATTTGACTGTCACAATAAATTGAAACACAATTTTGATTTATTCATAGTTCACCAATAAGTCCTTTCATCCATAAAGCTTCTTTAACACCTTCAGTAAGCACAATGAATTCACCTTGAGTTGTAGAAAGTGCTACCACTGATTGTGTAATTGCTCTCTAACTTACAACAGTCCCATATAGAGTGAAAACATAACCATAAATTGATTTTCTAATGTCCATGTTGGCAACATAATTAGAGTCCACATATTCGTTGATTGATTCCTTGTCATGATGAGTCTTTTTGAACTTTAAACCCGTTGTTAGTGAGCCATTTAAGTACCTCATAATCCACTTTAGTGTTGACCAATGTAATGCTCCAAGATCAATCATATATCTACTAACAACATTCACAACATAAGCCAAATCTGGCCTGCTACAGATCATTCCATACATTATGCTGCCAACTCCACTAACATAAGGAATGATACTCATTCTTTGTCTTTTCTCATCAGTCTAAGGCGAGTCTTGCATAAACAATTTGTAATTCTGTCCCAGATGAGTAGTAACTTGTCTTGCCTCATGTATTCTATATTTAGTGACAACTTTCTTCAGGTAGACAACTTGAGAAAGAAATAGTTTCCTTTTTATTCTATTTCTTTTTATATCCATTCCTAATATCCTCTTGGCCTCTCCAAGTTCTTTCATCTCAACCTAGTTTCTAAGATCAAATTTGAGCCTTTTAATCTGGTCTTTACTTGAGCTTGCAAGAAAAATTTCATCGACATAGAGTAATAGGTAAGTTGGAGAACATTCTTAAATTTCTTGAAAAATTGGATAATGTTCTTGAGCTAGAGAACATTCTTGAATTTCCTCTTTCAGAATGTAAACGCAACTGTTAAAACTAAATCTTTGGAAACCAGTTCTTATCATGAAATCATCAAACTTCTTGTACCATTGTCTAGGACTTTGCTTTAGGCCATACAATGAATTTTTAAGAAGACAAACCTTGTTACTGCCTTTAGCAAATCCTTCAGATTGCTGCATATAAATGGTTTCTTCTAGATCACCATGTAGAAATGTTGTTTTGACATCCAGTTGAAAGCAAAATTTTGACTCAACAATGTTTTAAAACACATGCAAATACTTCATTGAAATCCACTCCTTCAAGCTGAGAAAATTCTTTTGCAACTAATCTTGTTTTGAACCTTATCATCTCTTTATCTTGAATGTCTTCCTTTCTTTTGAACACCCATTTTGATCCAATTACCTTTTAACTCTTAGAAATGTCAACCAAAATCTAGGTTTAATTCTTTTCTAATGATTGTGTAACACCTCGACCATTCCCGTTATCGAAAATGCTACGTCACGACCTTCTTGCCCCCTAACCACTCCGTTGGATATAGCGAGTTTTTGCCTTCCGTGGGATTCGAGCTCGGTGCCTGGGGGATAAGTACCGCCTCCACACAGATCCCACTACCAATTGAGCCACTCAATTGGTAGTGGGATCTATGTGAAAGTGGTACTTATCCCCCATGTACCGAACTCGAATCCCACGGAAGGCAAAAACTCCCTATTTTCAACGTAGTGGTTAGGGGGTGAGAAGATTGTGAGGTAGCATCGTTGGTAACGAGAATGGCTGGGATGTTACAGATTGCATCTCTTCATTCATAATTGTCTTCCAAGCTTCTTTGTCTTCAAATCTATTTATGTTGCAGCATTACCATTAAGTGATGTAAGAACGTTCTGCGTTTCTACATTGTTCTTCATTTCTGCAGCACTGAAATGGAGGATGTTCTCCGTTTTTGCTGAACTGAAATGAAGAATGTTCTTTGTCAATCATGGGTATTCTTATTTCATCAAACATTACATCTCTTGATATGATGCACTTGGGCACACCTTGGTCAATTCTCCACAACTTGTAACCTTTTATTTCTATAGGATATCCAATGAAAACACGTTTTATTGTTTTAGGATCCAATTTATCTTACCTTGTGTGAGCAAATGCTAAGGAACCAAATACCTTCATATTTGAGTAGTCAGCTGGTTTGCTATTCCACATATCAATTGGTGTCTTAAATCCAATAGGTGATGAAGGAAATCTATTGATCAAATACATTATTGTTACTATAGCATCTGCCCAACATGTTTTAGGTAGCCTTGCACTCAAGATCATACATCTGACCTTTTTCAAGATTGTTATGTTCATCCTTTAAGCAATTCCATTTTTTTGAGGGGGGGCCTGCAACTGATATATGTCTTTGAATACCTAGGTCCCTACAATACTTATTAAACTACCCTGAAAGATACTTCAGGCCATTGTCAGTTTCTTAAAAATTTCAGCTTAGTTTCCTTTTGAGTTCCAATTTTCATATGTCATTCTATAAATTTCATAAAAGTGTCACTTTTATATTTAATGACATAGATCCATATTTTCCTAGAATAATCATCAATTATGGTTAAGAAGTATGAACAACCAGAATAAGTTTTTGTCCTTGAAGGACCCTACAAATCATAATAAACATATTCAGAAGGTCTAGAGGTGTTGTGTTGGCCAACACCAAAACTGTCCCTCTTAGCCTTTCCTATAATACAATGATCACAAAATTCCAGTTTTTGAATTTTGTCACCATTAAGGAAATTCTGTTTTGATAACTCAATTAAGCCTTTTTCACTTATATCCTAACCTTATATGCCATATCCTAGTAGATGAATGCAAATTAGAGCTAGCAACTGAAGCTTGTGCAATTATAGTAGAACCTTCTAAAATATACAAGTCATTTATTTTAATGCCTTTAACAATGATATCATCTTTATTAACAATAGTCATAATACCATTCTTTATGTATGTTGAATATCCTAGTATGTCAAACATGCCAACATAAATTTAATTTTTTTTTCATTCAGGTATGTACCTTACATCACTTAGCAGTACCTCCTTGCCATTGAACATTCTGAATTTGATTGTTTCATTGCCTTGAACTTTACATGATTTGTTGTTGCCAAGCAGAATGACTTCACCATCACAAAGATCTATTGATTCAAAATAATCCTTTCTTGGACACATGTGGAAAGTACAACCCGAGTCTAATACTCAGTTCTTTTCACCTTCAAAATTTGAAATCATTAATGCCTCTGCAGATTCATAACCAACATCAACAAGTGCAACATTTCCTGAATCTTGAGAGTTTCTTGATTCATTTCTTTTAGGACAATCTTTCTTGAAATGTCCTTTCTTGTGACAATGGAAATATCTATACTTCCCTTCAGATTTTGATTTTGAATTTGACTTATGCTTATTTTTATTTGATCTTTTCTTATCAGTTCTTCCTCTAGTCACATTCAGAATTTTCAACATGATTATCATTCTTGATCTTATGTTTTTTTTTATAGTTTTCCTTTGTCCAGATAGAGGCATAAACTTCTTCAAGAGTAATTGCTTGTTCTCTTCCAAACATAATAGCATCCTTGAAATGTTCATATGAACTTGGCAGGGCTCTAAGCAAGATCAGAACTTTGTCTTCATCATCTAGCTTAACCTCTAAATTCTCTAAATCATCAAGGATTTTGTTAAATTCAACAAGTTGGAATGTGACATATATCTCTTCATCCATTTTAAAAGAGAACAATCAGTGTTTCAAGAAGAGTCTATTTGAAATTGATTTAGTCATGTAGAAAGATTCAACTTTAAGCCATAAGGCTGCTGTTGTTGGTTCACTTGAAACTTCCCACAAAGCCTTGTCTCCAAGACACAAGATGAACGTGTTCTTTGCTTTTTCAATCAGTTCTTACTTTTCTTGTGCAATTATTGTTGCTGGAAGAGCCAATTCACCATGTGGAAGTGTGTCTCAAATCAGTAATAACTTGGAATTAGTTAGTTATAAGTGAATTTAGTTAAAACAATGTTAGTTATAGTTAATTAAGAAGTTTGTCTATAACTGAATTTTTGCTGGTTAATTCTTATTGTAGATACCCATATTGTCTTAACTAAATTCAGTTATAAGTAACTAACTCCAAATTGTTACTGATTTGAGATACACTTTTACAATTTACTTTATAATATAATTTTATACAAATAAGATTTAGGTAGTGAAAATTCAATCTCACAAAAGTTATGAAGTTGACAAGTTATTATAAAGAGATAGTCCACGACAAAGAACCAATGTGTGTGGGAAGAATATAGTAAAATAAAAAGGAGTTCCGTAAAAGAATATTAAATCTTGTCCCATGAGGTGTCATATGAACTCCAAGTATGAATAGATAGCGAGCCTTACTCTATAAGAAACACGGCAAAAACACATTAATATGATTGCAATCTTCATAATGAGCACATAAACAATTATTTAAAGTATATTGGTGGAAAACAATGTTCGACAGCAAGAGAGAGGAGATTCCTTTAATTTACATGAGTTTTTCAATAGAGGGCAATCATATATTGAAGAAGATTTGGGACCCGACAGTGATCGAAGTGGTTGTTTAATTTTAGATTTAATTATAGTTTTGGTATTTTATTTTTATTTATTTATTTATTAAATTAGTTTTCTAATTTTAAAAATTGACAATTTTGATATATTTGTCTGACTTTTAAATTACGAATTAATGAAGTGAAATATTGTAAATAATATGATATATATTACAATGATATAGAACTTAGCACCTATAAAATTAAAATAAAACACAGTAAAAAATTAACTTTTAACTTCATAAATTTTTCATATTTCAAATTTAATTAGTGATATATAAATAATTCATAAATCTAAATGATTCTATATTATAAAATTGTATATCACATCATTAAAAATATATTAAATTTTTTAGTCCAAAAATTTGAGAAAAGAATAAAAACTATCAATTTTAAAATAAGGAACTAATTCCATAAATTGATAATAATAAAAATATCTAAACTACAATTAAGTTTTAATTCTATTGTACTCAATTCTTAATGTGTTTTCAGTATTCTACTTTTTCATCTACAAAGCTCCAACATGTATTATCATTAAACTTAAATCTTTATTTAAATAATAACTTTTATGAGGCCGGAGTGAGGAAGTGAAGAAATTGAATTTTGTCATGTGGGAGAGAGTTTAACTTGAGAGAGAATGTGAGTGGTTAGGGGTCAAGGATTTGAGGGCGTTCAACTTAATTTTATTGGGTAAATGTGGATATTATGGAGAAGTAGAGTGTGGGATTAACGAAGGTGGGAGAGCTTGCTCGATATGGCCCTATATAATATTTAAATTTTAAAATGATGTTTTGTAAATTTTTTTCATTTTTCTTTTGATGTTTTTAATGTTTAACATAAATTATTTATCACAAACCCCATCGTACAAGTTATATTAGCGATGACAAACAATTACTTATGATATAAACAAGTTAATACTATTAAACACTTATTAAATTTATTATCAATTTTTACATAAGCCAAAGTTTATCAAATCACCAAATTGGTACAAGAATACCGAGCAACTAAAAAAAATACAAGTACATCATTTTTTTGTCAACACCATACTATGGACAAATTCACATACCACTTCATTTTTTTTCTTCATATTTTCTTTCCTCCTAATTCTTTTTCTAGAGATAGATGCATGCATGAAAAGATTTAAATTTCTTCCTATTCGTAAGTGTTATATGATTTACTTTAAGACAGGACACTATCTCTTTATCTTAAATTTTGTTTATAAAATAATAATAATAAACAAGCTATTATAATGAATTATCACAAGAATTTAGAATTTAGCGTGTATTTGGAACACAAAATTTCCACAGCCACAAATCATGTAAACGCACATAAGCTACGTATTTAAAATGTTGCATTGAAACCTTGCGCCTATACTAGTGTTGAAACATGGCACCATTTATTGTTGGAAACTAATTCTTCAAAAGAGTTTATTCTCCATGCCTCTGTTATGGTCATTCATTTTCCAACTTCTATCTAAACATGCTCCGTCGGACAAGCTTGATTTTATATTTAAAAAGAATATGTTAAATATCTTTGTTAGTTAGTTAAATTGATTCATTAATTATACTAGCTTAGTTATTTTACATTATTTAGTTTTTTTTTTTTTTTTTTTTTTTTTTTT
>JBBPBT010000584.1:1145471-1180748 GCA_037974875.1 Cicer bijugum
ATATAATATGAATTTAAGTAATTAGTAAAATTCAAATCCAGAAAAGTTACACAATTAATGATAATAATAAAAATTTAAATAATTAATAAAATTCAATTTCAAGAACGTTACACAATCAATGACATATAATTAAAATATTATGTAATTAATAAAATTCAAAATTTAGAAAATCGAACAAATAACACAAACAACGTCACAATTCATACAAAAATTAAGACATTAAACCAAATATTTAAGGCATATATTTTATTATAAAAATTATGGACGTTACACAATTAATGATATTTAAGTAATTAATAAAATTCAATGATTAAAAAATCAAACAATAACATAATTAATGACATATAATACGAATTTAAGTAATTAGTAAAATTCAAATCCACAGAGGTTACACAATTAATAACAATAATAAAAATTTAAATAATTAGTAAAATTTAAATTCAAAAACGTTACACAATTAATGACATATAATTAAAATATTAAGTAATTAATAAAATTTATAATTTAGAAAATTGAACAAATAACACAAACAACGTCACAATTCATACAACATACACGACACATCCACCCACACGGTCCGAGGATTAGTGCTCTGATACCACTTGTAAAGCCCCAAATTTTTTTTATCTAATTATTACTTAAAAATATATATATAATTTTTTTTGAAACAACTATTTTTTTTAAGGAATAGTTCATCATGTAACAGATTGAAGATGCGTAAAAATAACTTAATATATATTTTTTTTATAAAAGAACGTAATGTAATTTACTAAAATATTATTTATTTATTCGTTTACAAAAATAATATTACAGTTGTTATATCGATACTCATTTACGTTCCAAATTAAAATAAATTCTCTTTGAGTGAAATTTAAAAGAATAATGTTGACTGAAATTAAGGACATTCCATTGGAATAAAATCTCACTTCCACATTTCTATTAAAAGTTAATTATGACGAGTAAATAACCTTACAATGTACCACAAAATTTTTAGTAATATAAAATATTATTTTTAAATAAAAGTCTCATTTTCCCACGCGCGTGCACCAATCAAACATCATTCATGCAACTCTTTGGAGATCAATAGTACCTAAATGTTGGTGTAAGGGGTCAGTTCATCCCAAAACAAAAATTAAATCAAATAATAAAATAACAACCATAAAATATGAATATAAAATCCTTTTGTAATAAAAGATTTAAAGAAATTAATTATTTAATAATTCTCAAAGATATATCAACAGTCATAAAATGTATATAAATAAGTAACAACCGTAGAACAAATAATTAAATCAAAATAAAAATAATAATAAAATGTATATAAGTTATGCATGCTCCTAAATATATATGATCCGGATATAACCAATCACATAGGCGTCCACACAGAAGTCACCCATACCAATGGGGAAAATTAAATCAGCCACACATGCGTCCACAAAGATGCATATTATATGTTATGAAATGATAATGATGCTCAAAAAGTACATAATACCACTCACTTAAACAATTACAAATGATCAGTCACTTAGGCAACCACAAAGATAACAATATTTAAAACACAAATCACTCGCCACTTAGGCATCCACAAAGATAACAATTTTTAAAACACAAATTACCAGCCACCTAGGCAACCACAAATATAATAATATTTAAAACACAAGTCACCAGCCACTTAGGCAACCACACAGATAACAATATTTAAACCACACATCACCAGCTACTTAGGCAACCACAAAGACCAAATATTTTAGAATAAACTTTTTAATCACACAGGACATCAAATTTATATTCTCATATTATGAAAATTAAAGAAATATAAAATTCTCACCAATTTCTTCAAGACACATATATTATTCATAAAAGTCAAGTTTTAATTTTAAAATATTCAAAAGTCCACACTTAAAATCAAATACACATCATAATAAACATATTACTAATTACATCATTATAAAAATTATAACTTTATAATTAAATACTTTAAAACATGTAAAACACTAAATATTTTCACTACAAACATATTTGTCAAGGTATAATAATAAAAATAATACTCTATAATTAATTTAATCAACATAGAGGTATATAAAATAAAAATAAAACAATCAAAGAATTATAATTAGTTTCTTTACGACGAAAATAACCTTTTTCTTTTAAGACATCCAGACATTATATCAATATCTTAGAATCGCTAATTTAATATCTAGTCTAACTCTGCATTGGGAAAAGCCCTTACCTTGGACGTTTTCCTTCCACGTAATACTACATATCCCGCGAAAAACTCATAAAGATGAAGGAACAAAAGTTTAGAGCTTCCACAAGAAAGAGAGAGAATATGTGGGTGGTTGTTGAGTGACTTAAAAAATATTTCAGATAAACAAAATATAATGTTGTGAATGGAGACTGAAGTTGATTAGAGAAAGAAAATAATTTTTCTCATTGAGATTTATTGCACACATCAATAAGATATTCAATTGGAATAATATCATTCAATGACCAACCGTTATGAATTAATTTACGTACTTATTCGTGTTTGTTACATATTTTAGTAGATGTGAAATAGAAAACACATGGTTCTATAATTAAATGCTATTAAAAATAAAATATAGTGTGAATGATTAAATTTTGACCAAAATTGATTTGGTAATTGTTCACTCTAAAAAATACCCCAACAACTAATTAATTAATTAATTAATTAATATAAATATTTCATCAAATAATTAAAATTAAATGAACAATTACTTTATTATTGTCACACTAAATTAATTAAATAAAATATATAAATAAAATGAAGTATTTTCACTAACTCTATTTTCTCCTAGGTTAAATACTTACTTGGTCTAAAATAAAACTAATAAATGATACAACTTTTATAAATTATAATTTAATTAAATAATTTAAATAATGTTTTCATCAACTAAAATAAATCAAGTAAGACAAAATTATCATTGCAGGTAACGTATAAAAATAAAGTCAATGTATCTAACACATCAATTTCATGATTATCAAAAATAATCAAATAAACAAAATACACCGTTGTCCACGTAGGAAATAATTATGTCATAAATTGTTCTAATATAATTGTCACAGCAAAACAATTAAGTGAAAATAAAGGTTATAACTATTCAAGTAAATAGGGAGTAATAAATTTTAATTTAATTTATTTACATGTAGAATAAATTATTAATTAAATAATGAATTACAAAAATTACTAAAAGATGCATATATAATATATATAAAAATATTGGGGTGTTACAAACTTAGGAAAAGGAGAGCCAAAATACTTTGAATTTGTTCCTTTATATGAGCAGGAAAATTGGAGGATGCATATTGAGGATTGGTCTCAACATTATAAAAAATTTATTGGTTTGGTATGTAGGAGGAAATCCATGAAAAAACATCATTTAAAAATGGTGTGGTTGATAATTGACATCATTTCAATGTGTGCATAGCCTAGAATTTGGGGGGTTTTCCACCATAGGGTTTTGATTTGTTTTGAGAGGGTTTAATTGACGAATTGACAACCCAAATAGTTGGTTCGAGAAGAAGACCAATGTGATGTTGTCGCTCTTACTGAAGGATCATATAGTAAACCTTTGTGAGGGGAGGAAGAGGATCAAGAAGAAGAATATGCAAATGAACAACAATGTATGTTTCATTAACTCCTTGAGGAAAATGAAGAATCAAATTATGCTCTTGATATTATGTTACTGTAGAGAAAGTCTTGCAACAACCATTTGAAGAAGATTTGCATGGAGGGATGGGACAAAAATTGTATAGTTCATTTGAGAGTTTCTTTAAGGTTGTGAAGCATGTTGTTACAGAGAAATCTCCTTTTTGAGGGAAGAAAGGTTGGAAGTTATTTGAGTAATACGAACGAAACCACCTGGGGAGTACCAATTGTGCATTTCTTGCCAAATGGAGGAAGCATCATCGAACCAGATGATACTAGAAATGATTTATGAGAAATTGAATGATAAAACTATGAGATAATCAAGGTATTGCAATGTTTCTAATATGATCCTCTTTGTCGTGAATCACTTTAAGGATTGTTCTAGGTTAGAAACTTACAAATTGAAGTCAAAACCATGCTTTGTTGGAGAACACATTAACCACAACTACGAAACTTAAAATTGGGCGATTCCAAAATAAGGTGAAAGAAGACATTTTGCAACGCTAGTTTGGCTTTTGAATCATAGAAGAATAAAATGTAAAACGCGAGATATGAGCGCAAGTTATTGAGCACTTAAATTGGTAAAATTTGTGTATTTGGATTCGATGTAAAGGAAATTGAGGATTATAATTCAGAAGATGGACCAAGAATAGAAAGACGCCAAAATCTAAGGATTGATAAGCGGAAAAGAACATCATAAGAATTAACAACCTTGATAAGTTCAAAATGAATTATTTCAAGAACTCTAGAGAGCAAAACCTAAAAAAATAACAATATGTTCATAATCTTCCTTAAATATAAGCTAGGGGATTGCCTTTATAGTGGCAACACCTTACAAGTTCTCTAAATTTAGCCCAACTCAAGTTTTTACAATTAGACACAAATGTTCTTACTAATTCAGTCTACATCTTTAATTAAAACTAATATTTAAATATTATAACATATAAATGCAACCTTCATTCCTTAACTATTGTTGTACTTAACTATTGTTGTACCTTCAAGCAGACATGCACACGTAATTCAAAGCTCGTAATCTTTTCATACAACTACCAAGATCACAGTATAAGTCAGTTCATCTCAAACAAAATCGAAGAACGTTTTTGGATCACAAGAACATTGATGGGTTCAGCAAGAACATTCTTGCTTTATGGCTGATCTTTTTCATTCACTTACTCATGACAACTGACCTTTCGCCAACGGCTAAATGAGGTTTCATAAGCTCTCTTGAAGCATATAAATAAAGCTTCACGTTGAAGAACAAATTAAAACTCAAAGTGCCAAGCAAGACATCACTCATATCAATCATACTCAAGCTTATCAAATCATTCTAAAATGTAGTTGCATTCCTAGTGTGATATTAGAATCAATTATCATTGAGTTCTAAAATAAAGAATTTATTTCTCAAAAAAGAGTTGAGCAATACCCAAATTCTAATAATCTCAAAATAATTACTTTGTAACTCAAGACTATATTGTTGACAAAGCTTGAGTAGTGTTGAAAAATTCTTTTATAATTTAAAAGATAAGTTGTAAAATCATTTCTAAAATAGTGTAAGATAACCTGTGGTGATCCTTTATAGATAGAAAAGTAGAAATGTGTAATAGATCAAGACTGATATGTGAAAAACTGTGTGAAAATCAAGAATGTTCTTGCTTTGAGCACTTAGTGGAAAATCTCGCATTTGTGAACACTAGACGTAACCACCAAAATATATACTTGTGTGATCTCTCTATCCTAATCTCTATTTATTCTTTGTCTTACAATCAGCTTTTATATTAATACATTTATATTTATCTTTTTCCACTAACCAAGAATGTTCTTCGTTTATAACTAAGAAAAATCTTGAGTTAAACATTTTAGTTTTTAAACAAGAATTTTTCAAAAAATGGGCAATTATTATTCAAACTCTCTTCCATATAATTGACATTGTTACTTCACATTCTTTGTCTTCTTTGACCTTGCGATTGTCACTAGAGTTTCAAGACCTTGAATATCCTTTATGCTTCCTTCCTTTGTTATGCTTTCTATGTCCTCATCAATTTCCAGTGGAAAAATAGGGGTCTTCCAAATCTAGTTTCTTGATTGATCCATCACGAAACCAAATTTGTTATGCATCTCCATTATAATTGGAACCATCCAAGACTGGAGTGACGAGAACAAGATATTGATTTTCATTTGGATGTATATAATACAGGTTGGCGGGATCACAATTTAGATGGAGAGTAGGTGGTGGGGCTGGCGGGATATGGGACGACCAATTTTATTTTTTGCAGGTCTTCTTTGCAAGTGTTGACTACTTGTCTTGTGTTTTTGCCAAAACTCCATTCTACCAAACCAAACTAAGGATTTTTTTCTTAAACCCAATATCTCTCATCTCTTCAACTGAATTAATCTCTGATGTCCTCTTTAAGCAGAATGACTATTAAAACAAATTGGCTGGTGGAAATTATTGTATTGGGGATGATCATGAGGCACATGTATATGATATTGAAAGTTACTATTATTTTATGATCAAATTACAATACTAATTTGGTTGAATGGAGGTTGTTCAAAATCTAGAACTGTACGGTATAAATCAATATGAAACACATGGTTTGGAAGTTTTTGGCAGGTTCAGATGGTGGAAGTGTTTGCTTTATGGTTTTTTTTTTTGTTTTTTTTTCTTTCTAAAGGAATGGACAAGGGGGTTAGTTGGACTTGGAATTACATATTAGTTAAATTTAACAAATACACGCAGTGACGTCATTAGTTAAATTTAACAAATACTTACAGCTCAATTTTTAAGTAAATCAAGTAAATTAACAGCTTAATAAAAGTAACGATTTGATTAATTAACAATTTGGTCTTTCATTACAGATTATCATCTTGCAATGCTTTAAGTAAATGAAGGTAATGCAACTCAATGCTTTAATGAACATTTTTTCAAACATATATGAACAAAAAAAAGGCAGATTAAACAAACTCATTACAGAGTTGCAATCAAGTAATCCACAGAGTTGCAAACCAAACACAAATTCATTACAATTCATTAATTACCACTAAAAGATTAAACTCACAGAGTTAGGAATTTTCAAGCTCTTACCTATGAAACGAGATCTTAGAGATTTCAACAACTTATGCAAAAACAAAACGAGAGAACGAGTTATGATTTACAAATCAATTAATAAACATACATTTACACAACAAATAATCATGAAAATAGAGCGAATTAGAGAGAACAAACGAGACAACGACAAAGAACGAGAGTCAACCAGAGAGTGAAGGAACAAGAGAGAGAGAAAGAGAACGTAGGACATAACTACAAAGAGAAAGAGAGAACATGTGAATGAAATTTGAAGTGGCGGCCAGAGAGCTCTTATCGGCGACCAGACCGACGACATAATCTAGTTGGTGCGCTAAACCAATTGGAAGGAAAGGATTTTCGAGAGAGTGGGAATGAGTTGGTGCGCTGAGGTCTGAGGTCTGGTTGTTTTCATTTACTTTTGTTGAAAACTAATAAGTGGTAAGAACTAATAATTTTTTTATTTTTTATTTTTGTAAAAAAGAAGAAAATAATAAGAGATTTTGACTTTCACTTAATAAGAAGAAAATAATAAAAAAGAAGAACTTTCACTTTACCTACCAACAATCCCTAGACAACTTAACATTATTCTCTTCATTTACTTATAGAGAATCAATGGTAAAAAAAATACTAAGAGATTTTGACAATTTAAATTGAGTTTCATTTTTTTAAAATTTATCCACGTATTTTTTTTTTTAATTTTACCTAAGAACTAACTAAAAATAATAACAAATTTAACTATTTTAATGACAAATTACCAATTGCAAACTTCAAAAGTATAACAGAAACTAAACTATACAGTGAAATGAATAATAAAAGAAAATATAAAATAATAATTAAATAATTAACTTCATCAATTATCATTGACATCATGATTTATGAGGTTATTATAGACTGTTTTGAGTAAATTGGCGTGGCTGGCAGTGGCAGGAGTGTGAAGAAATTCGGAGAAACAAATCTACTAGAGATTTTAATGATAAAATTTTATTACTTGATTGATGAGCTAGTAGTAAATTAGTAATTTTGCATTATTTTTTCGTCGTATTTACTTTGCATTTTCTTAATATAGGGAGCACAATTTTTGTTTGACCGAAAAATGGGCATCTTTAGACAATGCATCAGTGGGCTAAATGCATATATAAATTCTGTGATGCCTAGAATTTTTTACCTCATTGCATTGTTCCCGCCTTTTTATAGAATTTGTTCTTGCCTCTTATTTATTATATTTATAGAGAGGAACCGAATAATCAACTTAATAGAGTTAACACTTAATAACTTGTTATTAAAGAGATAGAATACTTTATTCAAATATCATAATACAAACCTTTACCCACCGAAATATATTTTAGTCTTATAAAATATATTTTACTCTTATAAAGTGACAGATCTTGAACGAAAATACTAAAGTTGAAATTTTTAATTTTTAATATATAAATAAAAAGTATAATATTATATTATATATAAAAAATTTAAGTTGTAAATTTATAAAAATATAGTTAGTTCATCTTAAATATTTTGGAGATCATATTTTAATTTAAAAAATTGGACCTATTAAAAATTATATAATTTTAATAATTAAAAAAATTGATAATTTTTTTTTTTAGTTTATATACACATATCAATCATGTAATGAGGATGTACACATACCAATATATTATGATATAATCTACATGATACATGTCATTTGATTAGGTTAATTCATGTAATAAAAAAAATGCGCATATCTATATTACAACAACATACATCACGCTATCTATATTAATTAGTGTATTTATTAACATATGTAACGTCATGTCTAGTCGAAATTCATCTGATTAACATATATGAAACTCCAATTATCCTATAAGATTATATAATTAGGATATCACAACTTTATTAAATAATTATTTATTTTTCAATTTTTTTAACATAAATATTTTTTTATATACGTACCACCCTACATGATCCGCAACCACTTTATACATACCAATCATGTCACGTGGTTAGGTTATTTCATATAATACAAAAAGAAGTATTGATATATAGATTGGGTCCTTAATTTAAGATTTTCAAGAAGTGATTTTTACTTTATATTTAAAAAAAAAATTATGAAAATTTACTTAAAAATAGTAACAAAAATTTTGATTAAATTATTATCAATTAGAAAAAAGTAATTTTTACGTTCAATAATTTAGATATTTATTATTAAAGATTTTAATATAATAAAAATCACATTTTAGTAAAAAAATATATCTTTCAAAAATGATTTTTATAAAGAGCTTTTCAAAATAACTTTTCATTTGAATTTTTTTTTTGAAATTTTATCATCCAAAAATGGTTGTAGAAAATAGATGACATGCATAAATTCATATTTTAAGATACACTAATTAAACAAATATTTTATTTAAAGCTTTATTTTTATTTTTTAAAATGTTATAAGAAAAAATTAAAATACTATAAAAACCATTTAAAAAAATCTTAAACAAACACACCCATTATATCACTTTCACACCCATTGTATCACTTTCACATATTAGATTCAAATATACAATTCGTATAATATAACAACCAAAATTTTATTTATAAAAACAATTGTACTCATATAATACATCGATTATAAAACCAACAATCACAACAACATACACCACAATATCTATTAACATTTGTCATGTCAAGTCTAATTAAAATTCATCACTAATTAATATATATCAAACAACACAACTCACATATATTCTATAGATTTATATAATTTATTTTTCACAATCTTATCACAGTTAATAATTATTTCTTTTTTAATTTTTTTAATATAAATAATTTTTTCTTTACCCAACATCGTGTTAGATCATTATTTTACTTTTATACAACTATTTTATATTTGTATATATATATATATATATATATATATATATATATATATATATATATATGTATTTTAAGTATCAATCATATAACAAATAATAAATATTTATCTATAAATATAAAAATACAACACATGTAAAATGCGATTCGCGAAGACAAAACACGTGGTTAAAAGAACCTGGTGGTGTCTACTAGTATGCTGCTACCATCACAAACTCAGGGTGTGGAGAACATATGAAAATTGAGAAAAAAAATTAGATTTAGTTTATTTATTGAGAACATTGGAAGAGAGAAAATATATATATGTAGACGAATCCTAGAAGGTTGATTCATTATTTAAATAATACAAACAACTATAAGAATTCATACAATAATTTCAAAATAAAATAGTCATTTATCAAAATAGAATTTTATGGTCAAAAGTGAGGGCAAAATTATAACTAAGTACCTAATAAAAAATGAGTCCAAAATATATTTAATATCTAAAGTATCACTTCATTTCACAAAAGACTAGCTCCCTTTCCATTACTTGCTCCATGTCCATTACTTGTTCCATGCTCATATGACTAGCTCGACGCCCATTACTTCCTTCATAACCATGACTAACTCCATGTCTAAGATTATGAATATTGTGACTAAATGATGATGAATGCCTCATTTATGTTCATGAGTACAAATCTAAGATCTAAAAAAAATTGAAATAGTTCACAAGCAAATCTCAACAAAAATGCTAATGCAAAAAAACAAAGTAGCTACAAACAAATTAAGATCCTCAATAACAACATTAATTCTTCAAGAATTTTGGTAGATTTAATGAACATAATTACTCTTATATATTATAAATTAATAGGATGGCTTTATTGTGGTTAATTTACTGGTTTACATATACATATGATTGTATAGTAAAGTATAGACATTGGTCCAATATAGTTGAAAAATGGACAGTAGTACCCCTTTGAGCAAGTCACTCAGAGAGTTGAGAAAAACAAACTTAGTATATGTTCAGATGTATTATAATAACATGTTCAACATACCACACTTGCCATTTTTTTTTAATCCAATCGATAAGTTAAAAAGGCTACACATTCTTCTTTATCAATGCCGTCTGAGTGGGGTGCAAGGTTCTATTCCCAACTAGCCATGTTGTGATAACAATCAGCAAAATTTCGTTAGTAAACAAAACCTGAATTAAAATGTGAAATTATATATTTACACCTCACACCTTTATGTCCTTCCAAAACAAGAGTCTTGAAATTTTATGGAACATTTGTCCAAATTGGTCGAGGGTTTTCATTTTAAACTTAAGTAGGTTGAAGAGATGGAGGATTTTCAACCTCTACTTGAGTAGGTTCGGCAATTGGGCCAGTTTGAGGTATCGACTCACTACATAAATTGAAGAAAGTCCGACGACTCTGTAGTTGCCTCCTCACATCATCTCAAAATTCCCTATATAGATTGAAGTTAATATTTGCTTAAAATTTAATTATGAGTAAGCCATTTTGAGAAATAATTACTGGAGATAAAGTTCAACTACATGGGAGTTGGTTAGAACAAGTCGATGAGGTTGTAACATTTCTTTGGACGTAATAGTAAAGTATGAATTACTTCCAATTGGTTTTTTTGACCCGTGGGAACAATTCGACCACTCGTGTTTTTGATTGTATATCATTTGGTTCGTCATCTACACGAGAAGGACAATTCCATCTTGTCTCAATATTATCTATATCTCTTGAACAAAATTTTAGAATCTCATGCATTAATTAGGTAACCTTCTACTATATATCCTTTTGGTCGTGCCTTATTGGATACATAATATTTCAAAGACCCTAAGTACCTACCACATCATAAGAATGAATTTTAATGAAAATTCTATTTTAAAAAATTATTCAATTGAACTAAGGTTGATTCATATGTTTTACCTTTCAATAGAAAACATCCATCAATAATGTACATGGCCTGCAAATTTAGTTTCTTCAATAAGGTGAACAATTAAGTACACTATGACCATGAAGAATGAATGTTTCCATGTGGCATAGAGTGAGCACATTATTTTTCATTTAATTCATCTTTGAAACTATCAACACTTTACCACATAAGTGCCTAAAGAATGAACACAACTCAATTAACACCTCATTAGGCAATCTTACTCGCATGACCAAAGGCAATATCAATATTTGACAATCATGATTTTTTAACATCCCACTTAGTGGTAGAGTGTCCCCATCAACGCGCTTAGAAAATCGGTTTGAATAACCATATGACATAATGATGTTCTTTAAAGTTGTTAAAAAAAGAAAAATACTTTTTTACTTGTTTTAAGTAGCTGGAGGATACTTTCCATTATTATCAAAGGTCATTCCTAAATCCCATTTATTGAAGGTCTCTCCAAGGTTGAATATGGTCTTTTGACTTTACACCATCATATAGCAAGG
The DNA here is from genome assembly GCA_037974875.1 of Cicer bijugum. Lineage (NCBI taxonomy): Eukaryota > Viridiplantae > Streptophyta > Magnoliopsida > Fabales > Fabaceae > Cicer > Cicer bijugum. The sequence continues at coordinate 1,157,467 of JBBPBT010000584.1, forward strand.
TATACATGATATTAACACACATTCTTCTCAATTTGTATAACATCTAGATTGTGATGCAATAAACTATGCTCCCAATATGAAAAGACAAAAAAATACCTGTCGCGACCTAAAATTTCGAGTTTTCCTCGAATTCAATGGAGTCGCCACCAAAATTTATTTTAAATTAAGGAAAATATTGGAAATCTCTTAAAAATAAAAAAAATGGTCTTTGATACCAGATTTTAAATCCGGGAGTCGATTATGCGTAGGGAAGGTATTAGCACACTACGACATCCGTTAAAATACTGGTTACCTAGAACTAATTGTGCAAAATTATATCAACTTAAACATATTTATTTCTCTTTATTATTAAACATGAATATAAATTATTTTTTATAAATGTAATTTTTTGAGATAAAAGTGTGTTAAAAAAAAAGTAAATTTTTTTTTATTATTGTGCTTGACAAGAGTGTGATCTTGCTCCTACGTATCTCCCAGTGCGATGGAAAAATCAAAGCTACGTAGTTCTTGGTAGAAAATGTGGATGTGTTGATTGCTTTTAAATAAATTGCATTTTGTTATTTAAAAAAAAGTTAATTTTGACGAACATAATGAAAACTTGCTTGATTTGAATAATTATTTTAAAATATGAATTATAAGACGATCAAATTGTACAACTCGTGTATCAAAACTCAAGGAGTAAAAAGATGACACATCTAATTTAATACTCTTAAGAATATTTTATTTTTTATTTTTAAATTGAGTTTCAAAACCAATAATTAGTTTACTTTTGCCTTAACAACTCCAAGATTAAAATAAATAAATAATAATAATTAAATAAATTTTAGAGTTATCAAAATATATAATTTGTATTATGTAACTCCGGGATTAAAAGATTTTATTTTTAGTTAACTTCTAATAATTTTTACTTATTAATTTGGTTATGATTTTAATTTATTAATTTATTTGTGAATATAAGATTTAGAACCATCAAATTGTCACAATTTATGTTCTAATAACTCAAAGATTAAAAATATGTCACATCTAGTTAATTTATAATGAAAAATTTGTTATAATTTTATTTTTATTTTTTCTTTCTAAAATAAAAATACTGAATATTAAATAAATTTAAATGATTTTTCAAAATAAAAATAGTAATAAACGAGAAAATAAAATATCAAAAATAAAAATGTATGGACTTGCAACTTAATCTATTAAATAAAAAAAACATTTTTATATTAATTATAAATATAATCCTCTTTTAACATATTTTGTAAATAAATGAAAAATTATTATAATGTAAAATAAAGGATATTTATTACTAGTTAATTGTGTTCATAACTTTTTATAATAAACATAATCAATTATATTAAATATAATAAGTAATAATTTAATAGAATTAATGTACTACCCATGTCTAATCAAACCAGGGAAACGCATTTTAAACTTCCAAACACAAAACAATCTTTTCATGCAATATACTCACACCTATTTCAAATACAAAATTTTAGTCTAAACCATGCAAAATACCTCACAACCATAAACACACAAAATTTTAGTCAAACCACTAAGAACAAAAGCTAATCTTTTGGTTTATTTCTATAGTTTATATCTTCTAACAATATTATACAGTTTGAAACAAAAGTAAGATAAAATACATGCCTTTTCGATGCGAGTGAAGATGGTGTGCGGTCGTCTCTTTGGTCGGTGTTGTTAAAATGAGTTTGAATATCCTTTAGCTATGGATATGGGTTTGATGGATTTGGGTTTGCTGGATCTGGGTTTGATAGATCTGAGTTTGTTATGGGTAAGATCTGTTTATCTAAAAACAACTCTCTCTTCTACCTTTCTCTCGTTTACATATTTTTTTATAGAAAATTCTTCCCTCCTTCAGTTCTGTTTGTCTAAGTTTATAGGAAACAACTAATGTTTTCATTTATCGTACAGATTCTGGATTTTGTATTGTTACTCAACAAAAATTAATTGGATTTTACATTATTTTTATAACAATTTTAAGCAAAGTATTTTAGGAAATAATTTTTTTTTGACTTTCTATACAAGTAATCTCTTTATTAAGTTACAAAATAAATGTGATATAACCAGGATCTCATTAAGGCAAACAAGATAAAATAGTGACATAGGGAAGGAAACATGTGATGGCAATGATATATAATACCTATAACAACAATAACAAGAATAACTGCAAAAGCAATGCTTCCCCATCATACCATCCTTCCTTAATACCCTGAAACAGAATTATTTGTGATCGGGATGAAGTAGAATTTTTAACATTAATTAAAAATACCTGTAATCCTAAATTACAAATGGAAGGGCAGAAAATAGAAAGGATGCAACAGATAGATACATCATAAATAAGTCACCGTCTGCACCCAACCAAGTGCCAAGAATACTGATATAAGCCTATAACTATTTTAGGCAATCTCACCTCAGATTTTATCCCCAGTGCCAACGAAGCTGCTGCAGCTACCATTAATATAACCAAGGTCAGATCCTTGCAAGCATCTCACATAAACATCTGTTACGGCAACAAAAACAAAGACGTCACTACAATATTCCCTCAGTAAAAAATGACTAGTTATGCTTTGATTCAATGAGTCAAACTTGTTTTCAAAGTTTGAATTATATCATATAACCATCAAATATCCAATGATTCCAATAGTCCAAGTACACTAGAAGTGTTACCAAAAAACTTCTTCCTTTCTTTCGAGAGGGTAATTGTTGGAACCAAATGGATTCCTCCATCTTAATAAGTCGGCATCATCACCATTAACTCCCTTCTCTAAATCGGTTTTCAATAAATTTGATACCCCTGCAACCTGATAGTGATTCAGAAAAAACACGTGAAAATATGACTTTTATTATAATATTACCCTGTAAAAAAATTATTCTTTGCAAACATACCCCTCCATATTGCTGCAGAGAAGCAGTATCATGCTCCCTTGAAATCGAAGCAAGTTGCTCGGGTCCAATTGGAAATTCACCAGTAGAAGTCAAAGGAGGTTTTGTATCTTCTAACAGTACAAAGAATTAATTATTAATATTCAACAAGGAAAGACAAAAAATTATAAAGTTATCCATTCTGAATCAATATAATATATCAGGGCAAGTTCATTTTACATATTTAATACTGAAAAAAAGTGCCTATTGTTACTCTTTTTTACCTTACAATCAAAATAAACTTTATTTCAGATATGATGAATGTACATTTTTGGGATACTCTCCTAACCAAAAAGGTTTTGGCCCCGTCAGTCGAAAAATTGGCAGACATAGTGAAAGCATTAGCAGACATCCGCTTCCAATCCATCCTCTCAATCTATTCTGCAATTGGGGGTTCTTCCCACATATTCTTCTCCATCCACACCTTTTGTTGCATTATTATCCAACTTTATTCATCCAATAAAGACACGACCTAAGACTGGCCCTGTTACATCTTGTCTTCTTCCTCACTGTTTGTACTTATCTATGTTCATGTGGTATGATACACTAATCCAGTTTCGAATATTAGCAGCAATAATTTCGAGTTGGATGGTAAAAAATATAAGCAAAACTCAATAATTCTTCATTTCTTATCTATTTCAATGAAATCATTCCTAAAATATCCTTAAATTAAATTAGATTGCATTTTTCAATAACATCTTGTACTTCTATGAAACAAGTTTTTGTTGGAATTTGAGTTTCAAAAATTATTTAAAAATCACAATTTATATCACCGAAGATATTACTGGGTTGAGTTGCGGATTAGGTCAACAGCCCAGATCACTGTGTCGGAGTTCTACTGAACTGTAGAAAACCGTTCTAGAATTACACCCTCAATATGGTGCTTAAAGCCACTCTTAATATGACGGTTAAAGTCACTCTCAATATGACGATTAAAGTCATTCACAATATGGTACTATGACCACTCATAACTATGTCATTCACAATAGTTTGATGCTCATTTAATAGTGATGGAAGTAAACTCACATTTCTTTTCTAAGCAATGTGGGACTTTAGTATGTATAGATTTGAAACTATTCAAAATATTAGAGTTTTCCAATGTGGGATTTCAAAATTATTTCTTTCCAATGTGGGACTTAACAAGTTTCTTTCCACTTAAATTTACAATAAATTTTTTTTTCCAATGTAGGACTTCAACAAATTATTAGATTCACACTATAATATACTTTTTTCAATAGTTTTCATGAAGGGCATTTGGATAAAAAATAATTTTTTTTGCAGCTTACATAGGTCTATACTGTTATTGTTGGTTACGATTCTGTCCATTAAGGGACAACTGTACAACTTTCATTAGTTGTACTGTAGGAATATTCTCTTACCATTTTACTTGTACTCCCTAGACTATTTATACCATATTGTATTCTACACAAAATCAATAAGAAATACAACATATTCACAGTTATCTCAAACAAAATATATCAAGGATCATCAGGACAAGCATATATGGCTAATTCTAAACTGGTGTCTACGCCAATGTTTGACAAGTTATCTCAAACAAAATATATCAAGGATCATCTGGACAAGCAGATATGGCTAATTCTAAATTGGTGTCTACACCAATACCTGTCATGTGTAAGCTATCTAAGTTTTACCTTTATCGCTCAATTGCTGAAGTGTTATAGTATGTTGTCATTACACACCTCTAGAGCCCCATTTCTCAGTTTATAAAGTTGCGGTTAATAAGGTTGTGATAATCGGTCGCCATTTTATCTTTCTTCAAATCCGGTTTTTCATGAAAGGACAAAACATATAGAAGTTGATTGTCACTTCATCAGAGATAATATCCTATATGGCATCATTAAAACCTCTTCAATGAGCTCAAATAATCATATAGCTAATATCTTCACCAAATCTCTACCTCAGATTGATTATATATATGTAACAAGCTGGATGCATATGATACATATGCTCCAGCTTAAGGAGAAGTGTTGATTATTCTCTATTTGTCATCATTGATATTGTTTCCTTATTTTCCTTTCTTGAGATATTCTCGCTTGTATATATATTTGCAAAAACCTCATTGTGAAATACAAGTTCATTATTCTAAACTATTCGACAACTAAATTAAACCAAATAGTAAAACAAAGACATTTAAAAATAATAATGAATGCCATTGAATTACTCACCAGTCCTGTGACCTCGCTCTTTTCCTTGCCCTTGCCCCCCAGCTGCTTTGAAAAGATACGCAGCCTTGTTAAGAGAAAATGAATAATTAATACTCTTCACATATGTAACATAAGCATAACAAAGAAAGTCCAATGAAGGAACTGTACTCTAATGGCTTGTGCATGCGCTCTAATCTTTCTCAGTATTTGCTTCTTCTTGATAGCGTTTCAGCAAGTGTACTGAATCGTTGCAAGTAATAATAAAACGGTAGTACCCGATGAAGTATGTGATATAAGGTGATATAATTATCGTTTCAGCAAGTGTACTGAATCGTTCCAAGTAAGGTGATATAATTGAAGTAGGGTTTTTGTTTTGTAATGTGGCTAGTAACCGAAATAAAGGGGCAAGGCTCAAAGGGGCTAGCAAAGGATAACATTTTCATAGGGTAGTTAGAAAGGCTCAAACGACCAAATAAAATTGCCTCAATGTATGCATAAATTACAAGTGATGCAAGTCAGAATTAGTGCAAGTTCTGAAGGGATAATACATGTCTGGATAATCACACAACAAAGAATTTAAGTGTTTAGGCTCAAAAGCTCACAACTAGGATAATAAGAAAGAGTATGAATTATCTAAATGATGCCAAACATGCCACTACAAAATTTATTTAGTGTTTTTTTTTTTAAATACGAGTTAGACTTCAACAACCAAGCAGTAATCAACATGCATGAATTAGTGAAACTTATCGAATTGAGCAATGATATGAGCAAAGAATATAGTTTAAATTTCAAAATATCAAACATAAAACTTAAGACCAAATGCAAGTTGTTAATATTTCTTCATCATAGTGCACGGTTACACACAATTAGAAAGAAACAAATTCAAATAACAAAAATAAGATTGCAAAAAATAAAAGTTACCTCTACCTGTGGGTTGCATCCCACGAAGCGCTTCTTTAAAGTCACTAGCTTGACGCCTCAACTATTGTCAAGGTGGCATATATGACAGGAAGAACACATCATCCTTCTTTTTCTTTTTGTTTGGTAGAAATTCCATGAACTTAAGAAATAAAAGATGTTGTTTCCATGTCTTTCTCAATTGGACATTGATGAACAAGGCATAGATTGAATCTCGAACTTTATCAATCTCTTCTTTTTTCTTTTCCTTGTTCATATTTTCCTTTTGCTTATCTTCTTCTACCACAACAATGAAATTATCTTCAATGTTCAACTTCTCCTCCATCTTCTCAAACTTAGCCACTTGCTCAAATAACCTCTCACATTGATTTTCAAATTTTTCAATTGAAACCATGTTATTCTTCATGAATTCAACCAAAACATTCGTAACGTGAAAGTCTTTATCATCCGATTCTTTGGATAGAATTTTAGGAGGTAGAATTTGTTCCCAATTTATCTTTTGAATGTAACACTTGATATTTTCTGTAACTTTGAGAAAAAAGTCTTCATATTCTATTAGTTCATCAAGGTCATCTAAACAACGTCCATTATTATGTGCTTTTCCGCAAAAGTCACATCTAAGAGGCTTCCACGGAGGGATTTGAGGGTGATATCTTAAAAATGAATGGCTCAAGATTTGCCCCTCAATCATGCGACATATACCCGATATAAGACAAGTATCACACTCTTCATATAGTTGTAGTAGAATATCATCATCATAATCTTCCATGCTCTACAGCGCATAGTTATCTCAAACAAAAAAAAGAAAAACCACTAGACATGACATTAGCAAGTTCAACAAATAAAAATAGAGAAATTTTTTTTTTTTTCAAAAAGTAAAATAAAAATTAAAAAAAATTAAAACAAATAAAAAAATAAAAATATTTATTGCAGAGCAAAAAATTTCAATAAAGTAAATAAATTAAATTCAATAGTGATATGGCAATCCCCGGCAACGGCGCCAAAAACTTGATAGCGTTTCAGCAAGTGTACGGAATCGTTGCAAGTAATAATAAAACGGTAGTACCGAGTGTCGAACTCAAGGATTGCGTTTTACTATTGAATTATATTTAATTACTAAAATTGAACAAAAGGTTCCCAAGTTGATTGAAATAATCTTTGAAATTAACAACAGTAATAAAATTGATCTTTTATAATGAGAAAAATATCAGGGATGAGTTTCACTTCGAATCCAACATTGGTGTCTAATTTGATCCTAGTTACTGAATTCCTTTATTGAATTATTACCGAATTTTCTTCATTATTCTTGCCCTAATGTCTTAGTGACAGAACCTTTAATTCCAAAGTAACCCCTAATTCCTTAGTAGATTTAAGATTAGAATTAAGCATTACTATATAGAAATTCTTTTGTAAATTATTGCTTTGCAACTAATTTAATTGGTTTCATGACCTGCATCTATCCCTAGACTACAAATTCATGAATTTATCATCTCAAGCATTCGTAAAGTCCACTTCCGTTTCAAAATACAAATCGTAGAACATTTTAATGTTGATCAAGCAATAAAAAGCATTAAGCACATAGATGAGAAAAACAATTCAATAAACTCATTCATATAACTAGAAATCCAATCAGAAAAATAAGGGTTTCATCAGGTTACACTCATCCCTAACAAATAGGGTTTAGTTACTCATGACAGAGATACAAAAGATAAGGATTAAAGAAGAATTACAAGAATGATTCATGGATGATTCTTGATAAAACTGCTTCAATCGTTAGAAACGGCCGTCTTTGAGTTTCTATGCTAGGGCACAAGTCTCCCAAGTTCCCAAGAGTCAAAAAGATACAAAAAACAGCAAAAAATTGCGTTTTTATGATTGCTGATGCGCGTCACGCGCTCCAGGCGCGCAGGGCGCGCTCCAGGCGCGCGTTGGCAGAGCTGAAGCCTGTGAAATGCGCTCCAGGCGCGCTCCAGGCGCGCAGCATCTGCTGTCTGACGTATTTTGCATTTTTCTCATCTTTCGCGTCTGAATTGGGTCCCGTTGTCTTCATGAAAGTTGTAAATATGGATCTTAGCTTTCTTTAGCACTTGGATTGACTCCAATTGAACATCTAGAACTCCAGATATGGCTGAAATACTCCATATAGGTCATGTTGATTTCTCACCAAAATTCAGCACTGCACTAAAACAAAGTAACAACGCAAAACTACGAAAAATCTCCACTTAATTAAGCAAATAATAACAAAAATATTTCATTAAATCAAATAACTAAAATCAACAAAATATATCAAATAACTCATTAAATTAACTAATGATTAAAGATAAATAAGACTAAAATCAATAGAAATTATGCATATGATGAAGAGTCATCACTTCTCTTCTTCTTTTTTCAAGTCCAAGGTATAACGAAATCGACGAGAGGCATTTAGCACAAGGGCCGCTTGCTAAAAAATCACAAAAGGGATTGCTCCCATGTCACTATTAGCAATACAAAATAATCAAATGAAACTAGCTGTCATCCGAATGCAGTAAATAAGAAAACAATATTTTTAAAGTTGGACTATCAAGAAAATGCTAGAGGATTCATCTCCATGACAAGTTCTGGTAACTTGGTTTATATTTAGTAAATTTCTTTAAGTCAAACTCATACAAAGAACTTTATCTAACTCATCATATTGGAAATAAACTACTCTTATTGTAGTAGCACCGAAAAATGTTTAACAAAAATATAGATGAAGTATAATACTAGTTTCTCCATAGATATCGAGTATGTAGAACTTCAAAACCAACAAAAAAAAATACTTCTTTTCTCAATAGCCTAGTACCTCTTTCATCGGGAAGTAATTTTTATCAACAAGTAGTTTTGCATTCCACCCTCCCGTGGCGGATCCACTATATAACTAATGGGGGCTCTTGCCCCCACAAGTATTTGATAGTGTTGACCGTAACAAAATCATTGAACATTTTTGAGAATATGAAATCTTGTAGAGGACAATTGCAATCTATAGAAACAATTATGTATTTTGAATTTGTTTAGTCGCTATAGTTATGTATTTTGTAAGAGTTAGTACACTACAAGAATTTCTCTAATTTGTGGCCAACTTTATAAATATTTTGTGGCCGAATAAAACCCTCACAAATTTGTGACCGAAAAAGCACTTACAAAAGCTAAAATTGAAATTAGTCATCTTTTGTGGCTGAAAAAGCCCTCACAAATTTTTAAATATTTAACTGGATTTTGTGGCTGCCTAAGCCCTCACAAAATTTGGATCATGTGATTTTGTGAGGGCTTAGGCAGCCACAAAATCTAGTTAAATATTTCTGGATTTTGTGAGGGCTTTTACAGCCACAAAGGATTAATTTTGTGAGGGTCAAATCCGTCACAAAAGCTTGAAAGGACCAGTGCATTTGTGGCGGCCTATGCCGTCACAATGAATTGTGCACGTGGCGTTTGTGGCTGCAAAGGCCGCCACAAAATACGCCCAAATCCACGTGGCTTTTCTGGCCACTTAGGCCGTCACAAGTGTGATAGCCGTTAGATTTTGTGGCGTCAAAGGCCGCCACAAATGTTTACATAGCCGTTGCCCTTTCTGACGGGCTAGGCCGCCACAAATTCTACTAGCCATTGCCATTGTGGCTGCTTTGGCCGCCACAAATTCCCAAGGCTAATCCTATATATATTTCCCACCTCCTTCTTCATTTTTCACATCTAACTTCTCTCTACAACTTCATTATCACTATACTCTCCTCCTTCTCTCTACAATTTCATTACTCTTCATTTAAAATTTGGTAAGTATATAAATTATATTATATATGTGAATTTTTAATTTGATATTTTAATTTTATATAACTAATTAATGTTATTGATTTTTATTTTTGTATAGTGGTTGCTAATTATTTCGAAGACTTGCAAGCATCGTACGTGAGTGAAAGCTTGAAGTCAGACGCTACTCGGCATCAAGTTAGTATTTTATATATTTTAAAATATAGATTAGTAATATATATATATTTAGATTAGTTTTATAAATTTAATTTTAAAAAAATAGGAATGATGTTGGTTTTAATATATTGGTTTTAATATATTTAGATTAGTTTTAAAGTTTCAAGCCACGGTTAAAATATATTGATTTTAATATAATTATTATTTAAAAAAATATTATTAAAATTGATAATATTATTATTTTTTGTTATAAATAAGTATTGATTATTAGTCTTGATTTTTAAAAAAACATCATAATTGATATATATATATATAGCAACTATGGATTTAGACCGTAGTTGGATGTACGATAGGAATTTTCCCGAAAGAAATGGTGTTAAACAACGTTTTGCTAACAAGGTCGAAGAGTTTCTCAATTTTGCGAGAGTGCAAAAAATTGTCCAAGTTGAAGGGGGAATGAGATGTCCATGTTGTTTATGTCGATGTAGACGGTTTAAAAGTGAAGATGAAATAAGAGTGCATTTGTATGCAGACGGATTTATGCCTAACTACTGGATTTGGACTAATCATGGCGAAGAGTCTCCGGTCGCGCCTAATACTAGTACATATTTGGAGAATTATAACATAGGTGCTTCAAGTAGTACTAACATGTTATGTATAGATTATTATAACCATCAACACTTTGAGGCGATGAATGATATGATCTCGGATGTTGTTGGGGTTAATTTGTCATCAATGAAGATCAATATGATGATACCGATGGACTTCCCAATGAAGAAGCTCAGAGATTTTATGGTCTTTTGAAAGAGACAAATAAACCATTGTTTGAAGGTTCTTCAAACTCAAAGTTATCAATGTGTATTAGACTGTTAGGTCTAAAGTCTCAATTTCATGTTCCTGATTTAGCTTTGGATTTGATGACTAAAATGATGCTAGACGCAACACCTGTGAGAGATGGTTTGCCGCAAAGTTATTACGATGCGAAACGGTTAGTGTCAAAGTTAGGATTAGGTGTCAAGAGGATTGATTGTTGTGTTAAAGACTGCATGTTGTATTATGACAATGAATTTGGTATGAATGATGCAAACTTAGTTGAATGCAAGTTTTGTCAAGAACCAAGGTATCACCAAAGGAATAACTCAAGGGTAAGTAGGGGAAAATCAATTCCAAGGAAAGCAATGTTTTACCTCCCTATTGTATCAAGATTGCAAAGACTGTTTGCATCAATACAAACTGCAGGAAAGATGACGTGGCATTATGAGAATAGAAGAAATTCAGGCGAGTTGCGACATCCTTCTGATGGTCAGACATGGAAACACTTTGATCAAATACATCCTGATTTTGCGTCAGATCCACGCAATGTAAGACTTGGATTATCCTCAGATGGATTTACGCCTTACATACAAGCATCGTCTACTCCTTATTCTTGTTGGCCGGTTATTGTTACTCCTTACAATCTTCCTCCTGATATGTGTATGTCTAAACCATATATGTTCTTAGCTGCTGTGATACCAGGTCCTTCTAATCCTACAACTGGTATTGATATTTATTTACAACCTTTGATTGACGATTTGAAGAGGTTGTGGAATGGTGTCTTGACATATGATATTGCTCGGAGAGAAAATTTTATGATGAGAGTTGTATTGATGTGGACCATTAATGATTTCCCCGCTTATGGGATGTTGTCAAGATGGGGCACCCATGGTAAACTAGCTTGTCCTATTTGTATGGAAGATACGAAAGCATTTACCTTAAAATTTGGTGGGAAGGCATCGTGGTTTGACTCGCATCGTAGGTTTTTACCTGTTGATCATGCATTTAGAAGGAACAAAGCTGCATTTATGAAGGGATATGCAGAAAATCTAGGACCCCCGATGAAATTGACATCAGAACAAGTTTGGAATAAAGTAAAAGATATGCCAAAGGTACATGTTGTTAATGGTGTGGCTTGTAAACCACAAGGTTGCGGACAATGGCACAATTGGACAAAAAGATGTATTTTTTGGGATCTACCGTATTGGAAAGATAATCTTTTGAGACATAATCTCGATGTTATGCATATTGAGAAAAATTTCTTTGACAACATCTTTAATACTGTGATGAATGTGAAAGGGAAAACAAAAGATAATGACAAAGCTAGAAAAGACATCAGTATATATTGCAGACGACCAGACTTGTTGTTGGTCGAACAAAACGGCAAGACCCTAAAACCTCGTGCGAATTACACTTTATCTAATGATGAAGCCAAATCTGTTTATCGTTGGATCAAAGAGCTGAAGACGCTTGACGGTTATTGTTCGAATTTGGCAAGATGTGCTGATGTGGAAAATGGGAGGATGCATGGGATGAAAAGTCATGATTGTCATATATTCTTAGAGTGTTTACTTCCTATTGCCTTTAGTGCTTTACCGACACATGTATTGAACCCACTTATTGAAGTGAGTCAATATTTCAAGAATTTGTGTTCTTCAACACTCATTGATAAAGATCTGATCAAGATGGAAAATGACATTCCGATAATTCTATGTAAGTTGGAGAAAGTATTTCCTCCTGGGTTTTTTGATTCGATGGAGCATCTCTCAGTGCATCTTGCAAGTGAAGCTAGGCTTGGTGGACCAGTTCAGTATAGATGGATGTATCCATTTGAAAGGTGATATATATATACACATCTCTTTAATTAATTTCAATATACTTCAACTTATATACATCTCTCTGTAATATTATAGGTTCATGGGTTATTCAAAACGGTCAGTGAAAAACAAAGCTAGAGTTGAGGGATCAATTTGTTCATCTTACCTACACCGTGAAACAACACACTTTTGTTCTCATTATTTCAACAATGAAACATTGTCACCAGTTAACGGAAGAAACGCTACTGATAGCGTTATACGTCATCCACATGCTTTATCAGTTTTTTGCTTGTCTGGTCATCATGCTGGTAGGGATTTTCCGATTTTCTGGCCAAGCGACAAAGTATTTAATGCGGCACATGTTCACGTTTTGATTAACTGCACTGAAGTTAAACCATACATTGAGTACGTTTGAAATTCCTCTCCGATCTTATTAAATAATTATATTTTATTATATGATTAAATTGATATTCACCATATATATATATGGTCATCGATCAGGGCATTTTTAAATACGGGACAATCATCTGATGATATACATTCAAATTTCCCATCATGGTTTCAACAACAAGTGCATCTGGAAGAACCAACTCCTATCAATATCCACTTAAGGCACTTATCTATGGGCCCGAGTAGAAGTTTCAAAGAATGGCACACCTATTACATCAATGGATACAAATTTCACACTGAATCTTGGACTGAAGGAAAAGAAACAATTAAGAGTGGAGTTTGTATGAAGAGTGTCTCTGATAGTGGTGTAGTAGAAGATTTCTATGGCATAATTGAGCATATTTATGAAATTGACTACACGTTCCTAGATTATGCGAAAAAGTGGTGTTGTTTTACTGTAAGTGGTTTGATCCATCTAGCATAGGAACTAAAATCAATTTCATATCCAATACTGTAGACATTCGAATGAGCAAAAGATATCCACGGTTTGATCCATTTGCCATGACCCATAATGTAAGACAAGTGTATTATGTTCCTTATCCATCAACTGTCAGAAGCAAGCAAGGTTGGTGTGCTACAATCAAAACAAGACCAACGAGTGGAATAGAAGAAGTTGAAGCAGGTCAAAATGAAGAAGTAGCATTTCAAATGGATGAAATGTCAAATTTGGATCATGTGATTGGAGATGAGACTATTAGTCAACTTTGTCATGAGTCACACATTGGAGAAGAAGTTGATGAACAAGAAATAGATGAATTAGAGAACGATGAAGCCAATATTGACTTAAATCACTCATCAAATGAATATACTGATGATGAAGATGACCAAGACGAAGACAATTAATTAATTAGGCATTATATATATATATATATATATATATATATATAATTTGTATGGATATCGATATTTATGTATATTTCATTATTATATATATGTATGGATATATCATTATTTATATATATATTTCTTTATTTATTTATTTCTGCATGTATGTATATTTCTTTATTTTTTTTATGATTTACATATAATTAATCTTATGTTAATTGTACATACACACATATATTATATTATATATATGTATGGATATGGATGTATGTATATATATATATATATATATATATATATATAGAGAGAGAGATATAGAGAGAGAGAGAGAGATGGTTTCAGTGGGAGTAGGAGGATCAGGAGGTTCAGGAGGATCAGGAGGACCAGGAACGGCGGCAATACATGGAATATCCAGAACATCACGTGGTAAGAAAAAAGTTGATAGACCACGTGTTGTTAATGACCCATCTCTCATGCCGATGCCGACCATTGGTACTAGTGGTGGAGCTATTCCTGTATATCCGGAGGTCCCAGTAGAGCCTTATACGTTAGATGAAATAATGGAACCCGGATGTGTTGATTGCTACAACCGCATTGTCATAATTCCAGAAGGAGATGGGTATGTAAACTATGATTGTTATATATTTTATTATTGCATTTCATGTTACATTATTTTATTAATTAATTTTTATATTTAATTTGCATGTAAATTATGAAGATATCTTCCTTTTAAACCATCTGCAAAGGCAATTGCTGAAGTGATACAAGAGAAATACAAAAAGCCATGGTTGTCTTGGGGTGAGATTAAAGAGGATAAGACACCTCAATTTAGGGAAGTTGATCAGTTTCTACATTGCTTCAAAGTAAGTGATTACATTATTTTATTTAAGTACTAATTAATTAATTATATATACGTACATTTGATTGTTTAATTGAATTATATTTTTAATATTTTTTAAATTTAAACAAACAACAGACTAAATGTACTTGGAAAAGAGAGCATGATGCCGCAGTTATGGCTTCATTTGACCATCGCTTTTCAAAGCGTCTCTCATCTATGTTGTCTTACGCACATAATAAGGGCGAAGAAAAACGACCTAATTGGATTGGTGAAAATGTTTGGACTGCTTTGTGGAGTAAGTGGAACACATATGCTTACAAACATAAGAGAGAAAAAGCAAAGATTAATAGAGCATCTGAGAGGAGTACTAGTACTCATAAGGGAGGTTCCATAAGGGAGGTCACTTAGGCTGAGATACATCGCTATCTTCATGTTAATCCTCAAACAAATGAGTATATTGATTCGTTATCAAAAACGATTCAGGTAATTATTATATATTGATAATTATATTTACATCTTTAAATTATTATATATTACTTATTAACTAATTTAATTTTTAATTTTTTGATTTTTAATATAGGAACAACTTGAACATGTCATGAAAGAATGGGATGATCATCAAGCTACTCTTCCTCCTGCTATGCGAGCTACTCTAGATCAGCGGAAACAATATGAGACCGCAAGTTTTATGAACATCAGTGGTGGCAAGTACAAAGGGCGTGTGTTGGGAGCCGGTACTTTATCATCAACCTTTGTGAAAGGTCCAACCGGCTATATTCAGACTGAGACGTCTTCTTCTTATGCTAGTACAGATCGATCTCATCGTCAGGTGCCGATAGATAATATTGATCAGTTAAAGGAGCAATGGGCAAGTGAGCAAGAAGAAAGGACACAACAGCTGATACAAGCCGCAATTGATAAATTGAATGAGGAATGGAAACAGAGGTTTCAAGAGCAGCAGCAGCAGTTTCAACAGCAACAACAATTTCAACAACAACAATTTTCATTTCCTCCTGTCTTTCATCAGCAGTTCCCGCCTCGGCCTCAGGACTTGCACCAACAACCAATTTTCCAGCAGCAACAGAGTTACTCCCAATACTCCCAGCAGCATCAACCGCCTCCAACTTTCCAACAACAACAGCAACAGGATCCTTCGTGCTCTGCCTTCCAGCAACAACAACCGCCAATGTTTCAGCAACAACAATATTTTCATAATTATCAGTATGCTCCATCATCTTCACATCAACTTCCTCAACCTCAACCAGATTATCAAACTGCATACCGACCGACTATGCCAACAGCTGGGTTGATCAGACCAGATTTAAATCAACCTCATCCAGCTAGGGCTCCTCCTTCGACTACTGGTGGTGCCATTGAAGATGAAATTCAATTTCAAAGCATGATGTCTCCTCCAATACAAATGCATAATACTTTTGAAGGACTTCTTTCGTCGGGTATGAATGCAGGAAATAATGATGGTGGGAGTGGAGCTGATCAGACGAATTATTATGATGATTGATGTGATCATTTGAAGAATTTCATAATTTATTATTGGGTTGTATGACATTATTAATGTGTGTTTAATTAATTTCCACTTTGTAAGACATTATTTGTTAATTTTGGGTTTGTAAGACATTAATTGATAATTTTGGAATGCATGTTTTATTTGATTTTATCATGATTGCTATAGCTAGCTTAAATTATTATTAATATTATGTTTTTATATACAATATTTATTTTTATTTTAATATTTAATATTTATTTTTAATATTTAATTTTTAATTTTTAATAATTAATATTTAATATTTAATATTATTTTAATTTTAATTTAATTTTAATTTAAATTATAATTTATTTATAATTTACATTAATTTAAATTAATGTTTAATTATAATTATTAATTTAAATATTTAAATATTTTATTATTAATAATTTAAATATATTTTAATTAATTTAAATATTTTATAATTAATATTTTATTTTTTAAATAATTTAATTATTATTCTTTATTTTTAATTTAAATATTTTATTTTAAATTTTTAATTATATTAAGATTAGTTTATTATATATATATATATATTAAATTTAAATAATTTAATTATTAGTCTTTCAAATTTAATTTAATTATAATTTAAATTTTAATATTAATTTATAAATATATTAATTATATTAATTTATTATATATAATATTAATTATATTAATTATATTCAATACAAATATATTAATTATATTAATTATAATTATTGAAATAAAATAAAAATTAATTTATATTTTACGTTGACATTTGTGGCGGCCAAAAGCCCTCACAAATGTCCAGTCAGCAAGATTTTGTGGCGGCCAAAAGCCCTCACAAAGGTCCAGTCAGCAAAATTTTGTGGCGGCCAAAAGTCCTCACAAAATCCAGTCAGCATGATTTTGTGGCGGCCAAAAGCCCTCACAAAATCCAGTCAGCCTGTCTTTTGTGGCGGCCTATGCCCTCACAAAATCCAGTCAGCCTGTCATTTGTGGCTGCAAAAGCCCTCACAAAATCCAACCTGTTTCAGCACTTTGTGGCTGCAAAAGCCCTCACAAAATTTTGTGACCAGCTAATTTGTGACTGCCAAAAGCCGTCACAAAAGCCACATTTGTGGCTGTTTTTCCCCCTTTGTGAGGGCTTTTGGCCCTCACAAAATCCTTTAATTCTTGTTGTGGTAATATTTTTCTTTGTTCAAAATATATATACTATTTCATTACCCCATCAAAGAAAATTTATGCATTTGCCACTGCCACCGTCTCGATTCAAAATAGATATTAATTAGTCAAAAGGGTTATTTTCTATTGGTAATTTCAGAATATCTCAAATTACTTTACAATATCTTATCAACTTTACATTGAATCCTTAGAATATTGTAGAATATCTTATATCATAAATCACAATTATTATCGAATTATTAGTTGTGAAATTGAGGAAGAAATTTGAGGCATTTGTTACCTAATTTCATAGTTTACTGCTGCATAGTTTCCTGGCTTGTTTTATTGTTTCACAACGGGTTAGTCTAATTGATTATCCAGTTTGAACTTGGATATAATATTAAATTTGAGTATTTTCAGTTTGAGCTCAGTCTAATTATTATTGTAAAATATGACTCTTTTAAGTATTTTCAATCAATGTTGTCAAGTACGCTATCAAACCCACATAACCCACAGAAACCAGTAGTACACATGCCTCTTTTCAAACATTAACGCCAGTCTATCAATTAGCCAATTACTAAGTAGCAGTGCTATATTCGGTAGTAATTCCATATTCAGTAATCGTTCTATATTTGATAGCCGTTTCGTTCCATATTTGTTTGAGAGGTAATAATAGGTGCATTTGTTTAAAGAAAAAAATCTATTTTTTGAAATAAAAAATCATTTATTTTTATTTAAATGATGTTTGTTTCAGATTTTTTTTTAAAATCATTCCGTTAGAAAAATCATTTTTTATTTAATATAAATAGATATGTAAAATATAACATTTAAATATTTTAATATTAATAAGGCTTTTAAATAGATTTTCAAGTCAGGTTAGACTTTTAAAATAGTCAGGTCAAATCGAAAAAAAAGTTTATGATAGATCGTAAGCTAGACTTAGGTCTAAAAAAAATTAATCTTCAAAATCTGGCCTATTCCCACCCCTAGTGATGGACACAAGAAAATACAATTAGTTATGGTAAAATCATTCACAAAAACAAACAAAATTAATTATAATGAATTTGTGGTAAGTATTTCATTCAATGAAAATTTCAAAGTCAAATCCTTAAAAGCATTTCTTTTGCATTTATTTTTATATCCATTATGTAAATATTTATTATTTTTCTTTTTTAAGTAATAGAATTTATTAAAGAAAATAGAAAAACAAAAAAATTAGGTACATAATTAATTATTGAGCTAAGTCGTAAAGACAAAGTCACCATTATTATAACGTATTTATTCTCCTAAATGAACTTCAATGCACAGCTTTCCTTAGTAGACAGCCAGCAGCAAGCGACTACATTGACATGTTCCTTTGAGGTATTAGATGAGTAAAGAGGTATTTTGTTCTTTAAAATTGTAATGTTGGATAAATTTTGTTTCTTAAATTTATGAAATAAATCTTAAATAAAAAATAACAACCAATTTAGTTTTTTTCAAATATTGTACAACAGTTTTAATGATTTTTATTTAATAATCAATTTTAAAGAATCTATGTTAATTTTGATAAAGCAAAAGACTATTTTAATCAATATAAATGTCTTTTATGGATTTTATATATATTTATTAAAGAAATATTGTGATGGATTAACTAAATTGATTTATATTTTTTATATAGTTTAATTGATATTATTTAATTTAAAAAATTAATTTATCATTTAATATATTTGAAGAATTAAGTTGACCAACTTTTATAATTTAAAGGACTAAAATAGTCGTACTTTGTATATTATATAATATTAGTGTAAAAAAAATTATATTATCCACGTATCACAGTTACTCATTTGTAAAACTTTTGAAGTAATCATAATTAAAATCAAATTTTTAAAATGGTTATGATTTAAACAAATTTTTACATCTTATATATAAATTAAAATCTTTTTCAAATTAATATTATATTATATATTTTTTATTATTATTAAATATAATCATTTTAACGTATTTAAGAAATAAAAGTTGATCATAAAATTATCAAATATCATTCATTTAAAAATTGCTGATAAACAATGAATTTAGTCCCTAAATTGTTACGCATTGTTAGATTAATCCTTAACTCAATAGAAAATTCATTTAAATTTTAAGTTGTTTAAAATAATATTCATTTTAATTTCTGATATTATCTAGGAACGTTAAGTCAATGAAAACATCAACATGAATGCTGAAATATGAGAAACATAAAATCAAATGGAATGATGAGTGTTCTGTGAGATATTTCCAAAATATTGGGTAATGGTTGCAAGGAGGAGTCGAACCCGGGTCAGGCGCGCGAGCAGGCATAACTTTTGCCACCAGACCATTGCATAACTACAGTTAATATATGAACGGTAATTATATATGACCCTTCGCAAACAGTGGCAGAAGAAGAATTGCAACTCTTCCCAAGTGACATTATTTTCCTATAAATAGGGTCACTTTGGACAGAATGAGAAAAACGAATTCAAGCAATTGCCTTCCATTTCTTTCATATACTAAGTCAACTTATTCTTTTCTAATGCATGAGAAAAGAATAGGTAACATTATTTTGTAACATACTATTGAAAGATATTCTTGGTGTGATAGTGCAAATCATATCAAGGTTTCCAAAGTACCCTGAAGGGGATTCGCTGGTAGTCTCATTTGCATCCGATTGGTGGGGGCGAATCGAACCTAAAGGCTAGTGTAACAACACGCTTTGGAATTTGCTACATAGAATCTTCATCAACAACTTCACTATCAGAGTCTTGCAGCAATTGTCACCAACAAAGATCCAACAATCTTTAGGTTCGATCATACATTCAATCAATGGCTGCATCACTCAATGAAATGACTTCTAATTTTGTGAAGTTGGAGAAATTCGATGGAGGAAATTTTATCCGTTGGCAGAAAAAGATGAAATTTCTCCTCACAACTTTGAAGGTGGTGTATGTTCTGAACACCACAAGACCGCTGGAGAAGGAAGTGAAAACATTGGCAGAAACAAGAGAAAGGCAGAAGTGGGACAATGATGACTATATATGCATGGGCCATATTCTCAACGGAATGTCTGACTCCTTGTTCGATATATATCAAAGCAGCACATCTGCAAAGGAACTATGGGAGAAATTAGAGTCAAGATATATGCAAGAAGACGCTACAAGTAAGAAGTTTCTTGTTTCTCAATTTAATAATTATAAAATGGTTGATAATAAATCAGTAATGGAACAAATGCATGAGATTGAACGTATTCTTAATAACTACAAACAACATAAGATGCACATGGATGAAACCATTATTGTATCCTCCATAATAGACAAACTTCCACCTTCGTGGAAAGATTTCAAAAAATCTATGAAACATAAGAAAGAGGACATATCACTTGAGCAATTGGGTAATCACCTTCGTTTAGAAGAAGAGTATCGTAAACAAGAGGATACTAAAAACCAATTTTCTCATGAAAATGTCCATATAATGGAGGAAGGAAATTCAAGCAAATCTTTTAAGAAAAGAAATCGAGATTTTGATAAATCTCATGAAAAACACAATGGTAATAATGAACAACGAAAGAAAAGAAAAGGAAGTTGCTATCATTGTGGAAAACCAGGACACTTTAAAAATGAGTGCAGGTTCTTGAAAAAGAAGAACAAAGAGAAGAATTCAAGTGCAACAAAAGATAATCTTGTTGCTGTCATTTCCGAACTCAACATGATTGAAGATGTTGAATCTTGGTGGATAGACTCTGGTGCTACCCGCCATGTGTGCAAAAACAAAGAACTATTTAAGACCATTGATGAAGAAGATGGAAGTATTTTGTACATGGGAAATGCCTCAACTGTCCAAGTCAAAGGAAAAGGAACAGTGGAGATTGAATTCACTTCTGGAAAAGTACTCACTCTTAAAGATGTATTTTATGTTCCTGATGTTAGGAAGAACTTGATTTCTGTACCTTTACTTAACAAGTTTGGTTTCAAAAGTGTATTTGAGGGAGATAAATTTATTCTCTCTAAGGGTGGTATGTTTGTAGGGAAGGGTTACCTTTGTGAGAATATGTTCAAATGTAATGTTGTTAGTAAATATAATAATAATATGATTTCTGCTTATATTGTTGAGTCTTGTGATTTATGGCATATGCGACTAGGACATATTAACTTTAGAAAATTGAATGATATGATGAAATCAAATTTAATTCCGACTTTTGATAAACATTCAAATTCATGTACTACTTGTATGCTAACTAAAATCACTAGACAACCTTTTAAAAGTGTTGAAAGAAGTTCTAAGGTATTAGATTTAATTCACTCTGATGTATGTGATTTACATGGTTGGCCTACAATTGGTGGTAAAAAGTATTTTGTCACTTTTATTGATGATTATTCTAGATTTTGTTATGTTTATTTAATGCATTCTAAGAATGAAGTTTTAGACAAATTTAAAATATTTAAAGCACAAGTAGAACTTCAACATGAAACTTTTATTAAGTGTTTTAGAAGTGATAGGGGAGGAGAGTTCTATCATCCTGAGTATTTTGAGTCCACTGGTATTGTGCATCAAACAACTGCACCATATTCCCCACAACAAAATGGAATTGCAGAAAGGAAAAATAGGGTATTAGAAGAAATGGTCAATGCTATGCTATCCTATTCTGGTTTATCTAAAGGTTATTGGGGTGAAGCCATGCTAACTGCATGTTATTTACTAAATAGGGTTCCCAATAAAAGGAACAAGATAACCCCATATGAACTCTGGAAGAAAAGAAAACCCAATCTTAACTATATAAAAGTTTGGGGCTGTAGAGCAATTGTTAAGGTTCCTGAACCGAAAAGAAAGAAATTGGGAGAAAGAGGAATTGAAAGTGTATTTCTGGGCTATGCTGAAAATAGCAAGGCCTATAGATTCATGGTTGTTGAATCTAATGACTCATATCCTATTAACACAGTGATTGAGTCAAGAGATGCAATTTTTCAAGAAAATAGATTTAACTCAATTCCACATCCCAAGGAAACTGTATGTTCTAGTGTACAAAGTATAGAAAATAATGTATCTAATAATGATACTTTGACATGTTCAGAACTCAGAAGAAGTAAAAGAGCCAGAAAAGAGAAAGATTATGGCCTAGACTTCTTTATGTTCCTTGTAGAAGGAACAAATGATTCCAGTAACAGTTATGGACCAATTTGCTACAACTTAGAAAGTGACCCAGACACATATGAAGAGGCAATAAAGTCTCAAGATTCTTCCTTTTGGAAAGAAGCCATCCAAGAGGAAATGGACTCAATTATGGGGAATAAAACTTGGAAATTAGTAGACCTCCCACCTGGATCCAAACCAATAGGTTGTAAATGGATCTTTAAGAAGAAAATGAAAGTTGATGGTACCATTGATAAATTCAAAGCTAGACTTGTTGCCAAAGGGTTTACACAAAAAGAAGGTATCGACTACTTTGATACTTATGCACCTGTTGCAAGAGTTGCATCCATAAGAGTGCTTTTGGCACTAGCTTCCATCTATAAGTTTGTAATCCATCAAATGGATGTTAAAACTGCTTTCCTAAATGGAGAGTTAGATGAAGAGGTGTATATGAAACAACCTGAAGGATTTGTTATCAAAGGACAAGAACATAAAGTGTGTAAATTGATTAAATCCTTATACGGGTTGAAACAAGCACCCAAACAATGGCACCAAAAGTTTGATAAAGTTTTGCTTTCTAATGGATATAAAATAAATGAATCTGACAAGTGTATTTATAGTAAATTTCATAATGGAAATGGTGTTATGATTTGTTTATATGTGGATGATATGTTAATCTTTGGCACCAATTTAGATGAGGTGGAGAAAACGAAAGCTTTCTTATCAAAGAATTTTGATATGAAAGATTTAGGTGAAGCAGATGTGATTTTAGGAATTAAAAT
>JBBPBT010000584.1:1188983-1200590 GCA_037974875.1 Cicer bijugum
CCCCCACCCCACACACACACACACACACACACACGTACAATCTAACACATAAGAAAAAACAACTTTAAACTCTCACGTAGTAAACAGTTGGGCAAAGAAGTCATTTCAAAGAAGTTAGAAAGTTTATATCATGAAATATACAAGGAATATGATATAGTGTTTGATAGATTTAGCCATTAGCTGAAAGCTTAATTCAACGCTCTCCATTTATATTAACTTATCAATGAGTGCTAATAGGCTCCCAAGAATAACTCACTAAATAAAAACTTAATCAAAGGAGCATTGCATGATATCTGACGCAGAACCTCAAAAACACAGAATATCAGCACTCAGAAATGAAAGACACGCAAAAAAAATAGACACATAAAATTCCAACACTCACTTGTATACAATAAAAAAAAACCAAGATTTTAAATTCAAATTCACACAAACAACCCTTGACAAATGAGTAAAATGAACTTACAACACCCATCAAGAACAAAAACAATAGCAGCAACCCAATTCATTGAATCACCAAATACAAATAAAAAATAATATGAAGATTACCTGTCTCAAACGCAAAAGCTGCAAAATCTTCCTTGATTTTGGGTCCATAGCATTTATACTGACATTATATAAATAATACTGATCCCATTAACAATAAAAAAAAAAATACTGCAAAATAAGATAAAATAAAACAATAACAGTATCAATTACCCTCTGATCCTGATAATGAACAATAGCTTAGCTTTTGTGTATATCCTAAATATAGTCATTCATTTCTTTTGAAAATTTGATTGGGTCGTAAATTGATCAATTGATGTTATAGAATTGGTTTTTTTCTTCTTCTTATCATTTAGCATTTTTATTTAAGTGGTTTAAATATATTTTTAGTATTTGCAATTATTTATATATATATATATATAAATTATTTTAGTTTTCATAAATCGATTTTCAATAAATCGGTTTTAAATAAATTTGATACCCCTGCAACCTGATAGTGATTCAGAAAAAACACGTGAAAATATGACTTTTATTATAATATTACCCTGTAAAAAAATTATTCTTGGCAAACATACCCCTCCATATTGCTTCAGAGAAGTAGTATCATGCTCCCTTGAAATCGACGCAAGTTGCTCGGGTCTAATTGGAAATTCACCAGTAGAAGTCAAAGGAGGTTTTGTATCTTCTAATAGTACAAATAATTAATTATTAATATTGAACAAGGAAAGACAAAAAATTATAAAGTTATCCATTCTGAATCAATATAATATCAATATAATATATCAGGGCAAGTGTTCATTTTACATATTTAATACTGAAAATAAGTGCCTATTGTTACTCTTTTTTTACCTTACAATCAAAATAAACTTTATTTCAGATATGATGAATGTATATTTTTGGGATACTCTCCTAACCAAAAAGGTCTTGGCCCCGTCAGTCGAAAAATTGGCAGACATAGTGAAAGCATTAGCAGACATCCGCTTCCAATCCAACCTCTCAATCTATTCTGCAATTGGGGGTTCTTCCCGCATATTCTTCTCCATCCACTCCTTTTATTGCATTATTATCCAACTTTATTCATCCAATAAAGGCACGACCTAAGATTGCCTGCCCCTGTTACATCTTGTCTTCTTCCTCACTGTTTGTACTTATCTATGTTCATGTGGTATGATACACTAATCCAATTTCGAATATTAGCAGCAATAATTTCGAGTTGGATGGTAAAAAAATATAAGCAAAACTCAATAATTCTTCATTTCTTCTCTATTTTAATGAAATCATTCCTAAAATATCCTTAAATTAATTTATATTGCATTTTCCAATAACATCTTGTACTTCTATGAAACAAGTTTTCATGAAGGGCATTTGGATAAAAAACAATTTTTTTTTGCAGCTTACATAAGTCTATACTGTTATTGTTGGTTACGATTCTGTCCATTAAGGGACAGTGTACAGCTTTTATTAGTTGTACCGTAGGAATATTCTCTTACCATTTTACTTGTACTCCTTAGGCTATTTATACCATATTGTATCCTGCACAAAATCAATATGAAATAAAACATATTCATAGTTATCTCAAACAAAATATATTAAGGATCATCTGGACAAGCAGATATGACTAATTCTAAACTGGTGTCTACGCCAATGTCTGGCAAGTTATCTCAAACAAATATATCAAGGATAATCTAGACAAGCAGATATGGCTAATTCTAAATTGGTGTCTACGCCAATGCCTGGCATGTGTACGCTATCTAAGTTTCAATGTCATCCCATTCCAGATTTGTTACCTTTATCGCTCAATTGCTGAAGTGTTATAGTATGTTGTCATTACACACCTCTAGAGCCCCATTTTTCAGTTTATAAAGTTGTGGTTAATAAGATTGTGATAATCCGTCGCCATTTTATCTTTCTTCAAATCCAAATTTTCATGAAATGACAAAACATATAGAAGTTGATTGTCACTTCATCAGAGATAATATCCTATATGGCATCATTAAAACCTCTTCAATGAGCTCAAATAATCATATAGCTAATATCTTCACCAAATCTCTACCTCGGATTGATTATATATATATATATATATATATATATATATATATATATATATATATATATATATATATATATATATATAACAAGTTGGATGCATATGATACATATGCTCCAGCTTAAGGGAAAGTGTTGATTATTCTCTATTTATCATCATTGATATCGTTTCTTTATTTTCCTTTCTTAAGATATTCTCTCTTGTATATAAATTTGCAAAAACCTCATTGTGAAACACAAGTTCATTATTCTAAACTATTCAACAATTAAATTAAACCAAATAGTAAAGCAAAGGCATTTAAAACCTCTTCAATGAGCTCAAATAATCATATAGCTAATATCTTCACCAAATCTCTACCTCGGATTGATTATATTTATGTAACAAGCTGGATGCATATGGTACATATATAAAAGTTAGGCCAATATTTTTTAAAGCCTTTTTAACTAAAAATAGTGTTATATAATATTTTAAAATTAACAGAGGTACAACAGCGTTTTTCTGACAAGCACTTTTGTAATAACGCTGTTGTAGGATCTTATAGGATCATAATATTTACAATGTTTTTTTTAATAGCGTATCTTATCACTATTATTATTATTATTATTATTATTATTATTATCATTATCATTATCATTATCATTATCATTATCATTATCATTATCATTATCATTATCATTATCATTATCATTATCATTATCATTATCATTATCATTATCATTATCATTATCATTATCATTATCATTATCATTATCATTATCATTATCATTATTATTATTATTATAATATTAAGTTTTGATATTTGTGTTAAATCATAAATTTGTATATATTAGTTTGCGTCAATGTTTGAAATATTTAAATATATTATTTTAAAATATAATATAATATAATGATAAACATTTTAAAAAATCAAGTTAATTAAAATAGAATTGAAGTTCGTTGTTATGTTAATAAGTAAGGTCTATTCATAAAATTCTAGGGGTGAGTGAAGTGGATTTTTATAATTAGATTTTTGACATATAATAGATTTAAAACAGACCCCCGAATGCCTCCGAATGCCACTTCACCTTCGAATGCCACCTATACAAATATTTCCCACATCAGCCAAAAAGCTGATGTGGACCCCTCCTCCTTTCTCCCCTCTCAATCATGCTTTCAATACCTAACTTCCTTTAATCCTACTCTATTTTTCTTCTTTCTTCCGCAATTTCTTTGGTATCTCCAAAATCTATTTGATAATATTATTTTATAATAAATTTATAAATTATAAAATTATTTTACAATTATTTATAATTTATAAATTATTTTACAATTTAATAATAATTTATAATTTATATTATTATCAAATTATTTTATAAGTTATTTTAAAATAAATTTATAAATTATTTTATAATATTATTTTATAATATTATTAGCTAATATCTTCACCAAATCTCTACCTCGGATTGACTACAAGAAATCAAGGTTTTTGTGAGGGCCAAAAGCCCTCACAAAGGGGTATAATCAGCCACAAATGTGGATTTTGTGAGGGCTTTTGGCAGCCACAAAGAAGCTGGTCACAAAATTTTGTGAGGGCTTTTGCAACCACAAAGTGCCTGAAACAGGTTGACATTTGTGAGGGCTTTTGCAGCCACAAAAGTCTACCTTTGTGAGGGCATAGGCCGCCACAAAGGACTGACTGATTTTTTCTGATTGGACCTTTGTGAGGGCCTAGGCCGCCACAAATTCCCTCCTATGTGAGGGCTTAGGCCGCCACAAAATATTACGTATTTAACAAATTAATTTTTAAATTCAAAATTAATAGTTTATTATAATATTATATATAATAAATTAATATAAATATAATATTAAAATTTAAATTTAAATTATAATTAAATTATAATTAAATTTAAATTTAAATTAAATTTAAAATATAATGTAATTATATTTTATATTTAATATATAATAAACTAATCTTAATATAATTAAAAATTTAAAATGAAATATTTAAATTAAAATTAAAGATTAATAATTAAATTAAAGATTAATTTAAATAATAAAATATTAATAATAAAATATTTAAATTAATAATAAAATATTTAAATTATTAATAATAAAATATTTAAATAATTAAATATTTAAATTAATAATTATAATTATAATTAAAGAGAAGGTGGAGAAAATAGTTAGAATGAGGTTTTAGAGAGAAGGTGGAGAAAATAGTTAGAATGAGGTTTTAGAGAGAAGTTGGATGTGAAAAAATAAAGGAGGAGTGGAGAAATATATATAGGGTATGTGTGACCCTTTGTGGCGGCCAAAATAGTCACAACGGCCAACAGATACAAGGAATTTGTGGCGGTCTGGGCGGCCAGAAAAGTCAAGTTCCTTTGTGGCGGCTTTTGCAACCACAAATGCCACATACGCTTTTCTTTGTGGCAGCCTATGCAGCCACAAATGTACTGGTCACGTCAGTCCTTTGTGACGGATTTAGCCTTCACAAAATTGATTTTTTGTGGCTGTAAAAGCCCTCACAAAATCCTTAAAAATTTAACTGAATTTTGTGGCTGCCTAAGCCCTCATAAAATCACAACGTTGTGATTTTGTGAGGGCTTAGGCAGCCACAAAATCCAGTTAAATGTTTAAAATTTGTGAGCGTTTTTTCAGCCACAAATAAAGACCAATTTCAATTTTGGCATTTGTGAGGCTTTTTCGGTCACTAATTTGTGAGAGTTTTATTCGGCCACAAAATATTTATAAAGTTGGCCACAAAATAGTGTTTTTCTTGTAGTGGCATATGCTCCAGCTTAAGGGGAAGTGTTGATTATTCTCTATTTATCATCATTGATATCGTTTCTTTACTTTCCTTTCTTGAGATATTCTCTCTTGTATATAAATTTACAAAAACCTCATTGTGAAATACAAGTTCATTATTCTAAACTATTCAATAATTAAATTAAACCAAATAGTAAAGCAAAGGCATTTAAAACCTCTTCAATGAGCTCAAATAATCATATAGCTAATATCTTCACCAAATCTCTACCTCGGATTAATTAAATATATGCAACAAGTTGGATGCATATGATACATATATAAAAGTTAGGCCAATATTTTTAAAAGTCTTTTTAAATAAAAATAGTGTTATATAATATTTTAAAATTAACAGAGGTACAACAACGCTTTTCTGACAAGCACTTTTGTAATAGCGCTGTTGTAAGATCTTCTAGGATTATAATATTTACAATGTTTTTTTTAATAGTGTATCTTATCACTAATATTATTATTATTATTATTATAATATTAAGTTTTGCTATTTGTGTTAAATCATAAATTTGTATATATTAATTTGTGTCAATGTTTGAAATATTTAAATATATTATTTTAAAATATAATTGAAATGTGATATAATATAATGTTAAGTATTTTAAAAAATCAAGTTAATTAAAATAGAATTGAAGTTCGTTGTTATGTTAATAAGTAAGGCCTATTCATAAAATTCTAGGGGTGAGTGAAGTGGATTTTTATAATTAGATTTTTGACATATAATAGATTAGTTTTGGGCCTAACATTTTCAACTTAGGCCATATTTTTGTCTTGCAAAGTCTAGTTTCTCTAAGTTTTTTTCACCAGAACATTGATCCATATATTAGTTATAGGCTTAAAAAATATGGCTTCGTTACAATTATGAACATAGTTTTTAGTAGATGTCCACTTTCATATATTATCCATATATTTTATTTACATTCTTGAGTTCGGATGAGGAAATATGTGATAGTTTATATTGAATTTATCAGGATAGTTTCATTACTTCTAAGTAAAGCATCAATTTTTTTACACGAATTTATGATTTATAAATAGTTATTGTTCATTCGTACTCACAAGTTAAATATATATTGACCGTTTATAAATCTGTGTAAAAAGCAGAAGTGATAGTCAATGTAATTTTAAGCAACATGTCTTTCTCTTGGTCTACTTAAATTTTTTGAATTTAATGGAATATTTTTCTCTACTAAATAATTTACTTATATAAACATGTGTATTTTGAATATGTGTTGACTATTCTTTTCTTATACTTTTTAACAAAGTATATGAAGATTGATATTTTATCTCTATTTTTCAAGACAAATTGTATATGATGTAAATATATGTTATTGATTAGGAGTTAATTTGTTAAAAGAGAATTTTTTTAGTTCATTACTAATATTGTTTTTTAATTCTTCAATAATAAAAATGTGAAAAAAATTATAATAAATTAATGATACCTTTGTCATCGCAATTAAACTAAATACAACCTATTTGAGTACTTAATTGTTTATTTGAGTAAAAATGACTTCGTGTTTTTTATAATTATTATCTAAAACTTAATAAATTTGTATAAATATAGAAATATTCTTTTATTTAATATTATATCATATCATATTTTTATTTGATTTTGTGCGTTAAACGGGCCTTAATTGAGAATATTGAAATTGCACCTGTGTGAAAAGAAAAAGTCTTTCTTAAAATCTTTTCTATTTTAGATTGAATTGATATATCATCTTCTCACTTTAAATTTATTTTTATTTTTTTAAAAAAGTAAAAGTCTTTTAACTTTTTTTAAATTTTTTTAAAGCAGTATGCGAAGAAAACCCTTTATGGGTGACTACCTAGTCTATTTTGAAGAGGTTTGAGTTACTAAAGTTGAAGATGATGAGAAAAAGATTTAGTGCGGAGAAACTATAATAAAGCCTTAAATGATAATTGTGTTAATGGTAAGAAATGTACTATAATGGATCATTTTAATGGTAGTCTATATTAAACACCACTTTATTTCTTACTATTATGCTTGTTTAATATTAATTCACAAATATTATTTTTACAATTCTATTATGTCAGTGGATCATTGTCCATAAATCACAACTATTTATGTATATATTTTAAAAATAGTTATAATTAAAATTAAATATTTTTTATGATCGACAAACTAAAAAAATAAATAAATAAATTTTTACACAAGAGTATATATAAATTGAATCAAATTTTTTATAACGAAAAGTAACCGCCCTATCAAATGTTATACAATTAATCAAAATTTATGTTTTACTATTTCTAACTAGATATGCACTTTATTACATGCTGTGTGCTTGCTTATAAAGTGGAGAAAAGGTTTTGATACAACATTAATGGTAAAAGATAATTAGTTAAAATTTATATCTAAATAAAAATTAGAATAATAAAAATAATTAGAATATATAATTTCAAATAATTATTAAAACAATATAAAATATAATTAGTTAAAATTAATACTTTTTAATATTGATATAAAATTGTAAAAGAAAAATTATGATACAATTTGTTAAATTTTATATCTTCAACAAAAAAATGTTGAATTTTGTCACAATGATTAGTCATATGAACTCCAACTATGAATAGATAGCGAGCCTTACTCTATAAAAAAAAACATGGCAAAAACATATTAATATAATTGCAATCTTCATAATAAATTTATAAACAATAATTTTGAAAATTAATTTTCACAAATGTATATTGGTGGGAAGCAATGTTCGACATAGGCGTGTTCATGAGGCTGCAAGAGAGTTAAAGTGCAAGATAGATATGATTTTTTTAATTTACAAGAGTACTCTTTCAATATAGGCCAATCATAAACGGAAGCGATCCAAACTATTTTTATTTATTTATGAAATTTATCTTTCTATTTTAAAAGTTAATAATTTTAATATTTTTTTTTATTTTTTATTAAATAAATGATGACATGAAATGTTTTAAATAATGTGACATATATTATAATAATATAAAATGACAAACATCCATGAAATTGTAATAGAACGCCGTAAAAACATAGCTTTTAATTTCATAAATTTTTCATATTTTAAATTTAATTAATAACATATGAATAATTAATACATTTAGATGATTCTATATCATAGAATTGTATGTCACGTCATTAAAATATGTCAATTCGTTATTTTTAAAATTCAAAAATTTTTATAAAAAAATCAAAATTATCAATTTTTAAAATAAAAAAAAATTAATTCTGTAAATTAAAAATAATAGATGAACCAATAATTGAGTTGCTCTACTTTGTACTGAACACTATCTCATTATCCTAAATTTTATTTATATAAAAAATTAAGAAACAACCTATTATAATGAATTATCACAAGAATTTAACGTGTATTTGGAACACAATTTCCACGGCTACAAATCAAGTAAACGCAGACTTGCCGTGGTTCAAAATGTTGCATTCAAATTTCAAATCTTGTGTCTATACTAATGTTAAGATATCTAACATCCCACTTAAATTAAAAGGTGTTTAATACTCTTCAAGTTTAGAAAAATTAAAAAAAAAATATCATTTAAAACAAATTTATAAAGTCTAAAAACATTTGAAATGTCAAAAATTTCATCAACGATTTGAAATGTCAAAATTTCATCAATGAAAAAATATGATAACCATCCAATATACCTAAATGCCATTGAGGCTAAAAAAAGAATGAATTATGCTTAGTTATTATTTTTTTATGGACAAAAACTAGAATGTCAATTAACGTTAAAAAATGAATGAATTTTGAATAATTTCAATAAATGTTAGAAGAAAGAACGAAAAAAAAAAAAAAGAAAGAAGAAATATATCATCAAAAAATTTGTGTT
The DNA here is from genome assembly GCA_037974875.1 of Cicer bijugum. NCBI lineage: Eukaryota > Viridiplantae > Streptophyta > Magnoliopsida > Fabales > Fabaceae > Cicer > Cicer bijugum. The sequence continues at coordinate 1,198,138 of JBBPBT010000584.1, forward strand.
CTTGTAAAACTGACTAATCTTGATCATAGAACTCAATCAACAATCTCGCGTTGTTCAATCTCATATCTTTAGTGTTTGTTTATACTAGATTTTTATGTGTAGGTTGAAAATTCATTTGAAATAATCTCTTGTATATTTGGATTAAGAGGCTGATGATTGTGCTTTTCAAAGTGGCAAATAGTATCCCCTTCTCCATTTTTGTGACAGTAGAATTAGAATCTATGCACTTATAATAATTTCTTGAAAATTCGCCACTTTTATTCAATGAATTAGCTTTTTGATCACTTGATTTTGTCACTATTATTTATATCTTGAAATAATGAATGTTGAATTGGAGATAAAGCACAAGAGTATTGATGGAGAAAGATTATAACCAAGAAATAAAAAATGCTTTAAAAAAGTTCTAAAAAAATATTGAGAAAAAAAGAAGATAGCAAAATAATTACTCATTGATACCATGTTACAATTCTTGATTTAAATTATTAAGAAGAAATAAATAGATAAAGATAAAATAAATATTATTAATAATATAAGATAATCAATTACATCAATGGTTACGTAGGCCTATGTAGTCAATTAACTAAATAATTAATTATTGTAAAATAGTTAATTAGCTAATATAATTAACAAACCAAAAAAGATATCTAAGAGTTTTCAGATTGATACATATGCAAAATGGAAATTAGTATATTTTGATGACTCTAATAATGCGAAGTGTGACATGGGAGGCTCATACTGTTTAACAATCTACGCGGGCCAGAAGCAATATAAGATGATCCATATTGTTTAACAACGGTGCTTTAATAAAATATTATTATATTAAATTTTATATATTTTTACGTCAAATTATAAATTTAACATTTTTATTAATTAAAGTTTTTATTAATTTATATATATTTAAATGTATTATTATTATAAAATATAGTTAAAATATGTTGAAATATGAAGATTTTCTAAAATTTCATATTAAATTCCAATTTATAATTTTTTTTGAATAATTCATAATTTCAGAGGAATGTTAATATCAAATTAAATAGTAATTATTAATTAAAAACACATAATCAAAAGGTTAAAATTAAAGCTGATAGAATAAAGCTATTCACAAGTGACAAATTATTTTATTTTGACTTGGTCACATATTCTATTGCCATCTGTAAGTTTGTTACGGTATAACTGCAAGGCACTTATTCAATTGCCTCTCCAAAACTTGCAGCATAACTGCAAGGCTATAAGTGCTCAATCGCCACGTACTCACTAAATTTGCGGTATAACTGCAAGGCTACGTACTCATTTTCCCCCTCAATATACTTCATGAATTGCCTATTCAAAAATTTGCTGTTTTATTAGATTCTATTTTATAAAATATATCTTGACCCACAATATATAGCTTGTCACAACCGGTTTATGTATATTTTCCATTTTGGCCCGGCCAAATATTAAATCATTAGTACAAAATGCTATACCTCAAAAAATGGACTTTGATGAAACAAACACAACACATTCATACACATGAAACATTTAATAATAATTACAATTTTAAGATTCGTTTCTTATAGAGATAACAATATGTCTTAAATTTACAATTTGGTTTATGTTTTGATTTTTTTTCTCTCTTTATTTTATGTTGTAAGGAATGTTGTGGACGAATCTCTTTAATGTTTAAAATATTTAAATATATTACTTTAAAGTATAATTAAAATGTGATATAATATAATGTTAGATACTCTAAAAGATCAGTTAAATTAAAATAGAATTGAGATTTTTATAATTGAATTTTTGACATGTAATAGGTTAGTTTTGGTCTATAGGCCATATTTCAATATAGGCCATATTTTTGTCTTAGGAAGTCTAATTTGTCCAAGTATTTTTCACCCCCCAATGGTTGATCCATATATTAGTTATAGAGTTAAAAAAATATGGCTCCGTTACAATTATGAAGGTAGTTCTTAGTAGATGTCAACTTTCATATATTATCCATATATTATACATATATTTTATTGATAATCTTGAGTTCGGATGAGGAAATATGTGATTGCTTATATTGAATTTGTCAGGATAGTTTCATTACTTCTAAGTAAAACACTCATCAATTTTTTAACATGTATTTATGATTTATAAATAGTTATTGTTCATTCGTACTCACAAGTTAAATATATATTGACCGTTTACAAATTTGTGTAAAAAATAAAAGTGATAGTCAATGTAATTTTAAGCAACATGTTTTTCTCTTGGTCTACTTAAAAAATTTGAATTTAATGAAATATTTTTCTCTGCTAAATAATTTACTTATATAAACATGTGAATTTTGGATATGTGTTTTTGACTATTCTTATCTTATACTTTTTTAGAAAGTATATCAAGATTGATATTTTATCTCAATTTTTCGAGATAAATTATATGCATCACAAATATACGTTATTGATTATAAATTAATTCATCAAAAGAGAAACTAA
>JBBPBT010000584.1:1211437-1222586 GCA_037974875.1 Cicer bijugum
ATTCATACTTATGAAAAATATTGTCACTAATTAATATATGAGACATGGAAATTTTATATTCTCAATGACTTCGTTCCACAAAATCAATTCTGTTTTAAAATTATGATAGTTAGTTAGGATACTTTGTTTCATATTTTTAAAGTAAATATGAAATTACTTGTGTACCGGACATAAGACTTTCATAAAATATTTCGTTGTACCATGAATTTATAAATTCATTAACTATCATGATTTAACCAATCTGTGTGTTCTTGAATAACTTTCTTTTTATATTGAACTTAACATTAACCTTTATTGCATAAGAATTTGATTGTGTAAGTTTCTAACGTTAATATTTTGTATTTTAATTATAGATCAATTCTAAGTTGTTAACCATACACATTTATAATTTATTTTAATATTTGAGCAAAACACTTAAATAAAAAAAATATACCTTTATAATTATTTAATTTAATTAACTATTTAAAATAAAATAACAGAATTATTCATATAATATTTAATTAATCTTTTTTTTTCACTAATTAATCTATCTATGTATTGTGAATCAACAAATATATTCTTTAATTTTTTTTCAAAATAAAAATTAATAAATTTTCACCACCTACATCATTATCTGGGATAGTCACACGTATATCCCATTTTTTTATTTTAAATACCAAAATGCCATACATTGAAAAAATAATACTAGAGTACCCTACTTTTTTGCCCCAGTTGCTGGTCGCAACCTGGGGATGCGACCTCCTACTGAAGAAATTTGCAAAACTTAACTGATGGTCGTATCCTGGGGATGCGACCTCCTACATGCATATTTTTATTTTTTTGGTTCCCCATTTTGCCCTTATGTATGACATATATATTATATATTATTATTACATATTTTAAAATTAATAATAACATTAGTATAATTAATTAAAATTATAAAAATATTTAATTTATTAATATTATATAATTGTTACTAATGGTTAAAATGGCTTAAAGATACTTTTGACAATGTTGGAGAAAATGCATCTGAAGAAGAAAAACAAGCATCATGTCGAGCATATATATTACGTATGATTGGAGGATTGTTGATGTCAGACAAATCTACATCTAAAATATCTGTCAATCGTAGGCGATTTAAATAATGCATCCAATTATAGTTGGGGTTCGGCAGTTTTAGCAACACTCTATAGAGAATTATGCTTTGCTACGAAACCCGATGTAATATTGATGGGAGGATGTGCATTGTTGTTGCATAATTAGTAACAATTATATAATATTAATAAATTAATGTATTTTTATTTTTATTTTATTAATAGAATTTTCTTTTTATTATTATTATTATTATATTTATTATTATAATTAGTAACAATTATATAATATTAATAAATTAAATATTTTTATAATTTTAATTAATTATAATAATGTTATTATTAATTTTAAAATATGTAATAATAATATATATAATATATATGCCATACATAAGGGCAAAATGGGGAACCAAAAAAATAAAAATATGCATGTAGGAGGTCGCATCCCCAGGATGCGACCATCAGTTAAGTTTTGCAAATTTCTTCAGTAGGAGGTCGCATCCCCAGGTTGCGACCAGCAACTGGGGCAAAAAAGTAGGGCATTGTGGTATTATTTTTTCAATGTGTGGCATTTTGGTATTTAAAATAAAAAAAATAGGATATACTTGTGAAAATCCCTCATTATCTTCATTAACCAAACCCAAAAATTTAGAAAAATTCATCAAACCCATAATCTTCGAACTCAACCTCAAATTCAGAAAGAAAAAAAAAATTCATCAACCCAAACCTTTCAGACCCAAAATAGGGATATATAACATCAAATCAATGCAGGGATATATTACAAAAGATTTTATTTGTTTTGATGATAACCAAGTCAGTTTGCAGGAACAATTTTAAGGACTAATATTTCATTTAAGTGTGTAGTTTCAAGACCACAGTCGGTATGTAGGATATTAGAATATATCCTCTAGTGATTGGCCAAAAAGACATGAAAAATTTTGCATTAAAAACAAGTGAAAAAAATGCATCTTGGATTGACTCTGCCTCTGATAGAGTTCTATTCTCAATACATTTGGTGAAAGTCTACATTTGATGAAGTAAAATAGACTTTTGGAAAGTCTACTTCTAGCGGAGCAATCAAACTTCTAGTAAAACTATTTCTAACCAATTGCCTCTGGAGATGAAGCAAACATCTGACTTTCTTTGCCTCTAATAAGTTGCTTATGGTTAAAGTTAATAATATGGCAAAAGTTAAAGAAAAAAAGTCATGGCAAAAACCAAACCTAGAAAAGTCAATATTATGGCAAAAGGCAACGCCCATGAAAAAGTTAACGTTTTAGTAAAAGCCAATATCCAGAAAAAAGTCAATATTTTGAAAAAGTCGATGTATATGGTAAAAAGTCAACTCATCTGATAAAAGTTAATGTTGCAACATTGTTATTAGCTCACAGTTCAAATGACAAATGTTAATATTGCTAAATTGAACGTCTAATCTATGATTTGAATCAAAACCTCGCATTTATGTGAATTAATTATGATGCAATTTACCATCTCGTCTAAAAAAAAAGGTTAAGATTATCACTTGTTTCAAGTTTGCATATGTTCACATTATCATCATCTTTATATTAATGCTGGAATTTTTTAAAATTTGGTATTTCTGGTTGAGAGGTTTATTTTGCCTTTTTAATGATTCGGATTTTGTAGTCAATTTCGTTTGATTTTGCCTTTTGGTTCATATGCTTCTTTTGGCTTAATTGCAGTTTTGGTCCCCCTATTTTAGTTGAATCACGAAAGTAGTCACCCCATTTTGTTTCTCTCCAGTTTTGGTTCCAAACAAAATTTTGGTCTAAAACTTGATGAAATTTCATTTTTTCAAACCGTATTTCATCATTTATGATCATAAATTTCAGGTACAATTGTTGCACCACGAGATATTAAGGTACAGTGTGACTTAAATAAATGCAAAAAAAATATAATTTGATCAAGTTTTGGACCAAAATTATATTTAGGAGACCAAAATTAGGGAGAAATAAAATGGGAGAACTACTTTCGCGATTCAGCTAAAATAAGAAGAGCAAAACTGCAATTAAACCATTTCTTTTGGCAAAATATAAGACAACTTATAAAGTAAACGTACATTATGAGTCATGCACCTTAAGATATATATCAAAAAGAAACTTTTTAACAATATTTTATCCTACTGAAATTTGCCTAAATTACCTATAAGCATTTTTTTTAGTTTAAGCGACAAAGACAATCATGAAGATGTTTTGTTGGTTGTATATAGGAGTGGGAAAAAGCTGGACCGAGTTATGCTTTATTAGGCTTGAGTATGGCCTAGTGTCAAAAAATTCAAGGCATAAATTTGTGGTATGTCATAAACTTATTTTTTAGACTTGAGTCTGATCTTAATAGAAGTCTATTGTTAGTCTATTTAAAAGTCTATTTCATTTTAATATTTTTTAATAAGTAATCAAATATATCTTTAAATAGATTAACGAGTTCATATTTCAATGAAATTAAGTTCTATTTTGATATTTAGCATCACATTTTGAAGAATCTGACTTTATATACTTTATACTTAAATTATATTTTAGGCTAAATACCACCCATGGTCTCTTAACTTAATTTCAGGTAACGTTTTAGTCATTTATCTTTTTTTTTCTTCTCGAGTTGGTCCTTATTTTTAATTTTAAGTGACAATTTGATATTTTATGTTTTAAAATTTCAACAATGTTATCCTTTTTTATACAAAAATTCAAAAAAACCATCAAAATTTTCAATCAAAATCCATAAAATTCATTATCATCTTCAATAAAATACAAATTTAATCAAATTCATATCTTAAATCTTGAAATAAAGTCATATTTTCATTCTTTATTTGATGTTGTTGGAGATGAAAATATGAGTGTATTTGAATATTTGAGTTATGGATTTGATCAAATTTGTATTATATTAAAGATGATTATTAATTTTATGAGTTTTGGTTGAAACTTTTGATGATTTTTTTGAATTTTTGTATAAAAAAGGATAACATTGTTGAAATTTTAAAACATAAAATATCAAATTGTCACTTAAAATTAAAATAAAGAACCAACTCGGGAACAAAAAAAAGATAAAGGACTAAAACGTTATCTGAAATTAAGTTAAGGGACCACAGATGATATTTAACCTATATTTTATAATAATACTTTTAAATATGTCAAAAAATTAAATGAGGTTAATATACAAAAATTACTAAAAGTTGAATATAAAATAAAAATATTAAAATTTAATATAATAATTGTAGTACTAAAAAATTATTATTTATATTTATTTAAATAGGTCGGCTTAATAGGCATAAAACACTTATTATGTGACATATAACCTGACCTTTTTAAATAAATATACTCTTTTTTAGAAGTCTTGGTTTGTTTAAAAAAAAATCTAACCTGACTTAGACCTGATGTAAGTCAAACTATAGTCCTCTATTGGTCCGTTTGACCTATTTTGATCCCTAGTTGCATAGTAAAATGACGTTGCTTATGGAAAGAAAAGAAGAAAGAAAAAATAATTTATGGTGATTTGTTTTTCGTTTAGATCTATAATAATTTATTTTTGAACGGTTTGAGAGTTACTTTTCACAAATCTTTTAACTACAAGGAGCAAAATAGAGGAGACGGTGCCATCGAAATCATCGATAAATATAATATAATTTATATAATATTCTTAAAAAAAATATTAGTATCTTTTATTTTTAATCATTAATTATGTTATTTTTATCATATTAATATCTTTATATTATATATTAAGTTGTTCAAATTGTTTGTATTGGTACATTTATCTTTTTAATTTAATCCTAATAAATTTAGTGATTCTTTTCTAAATTTTTTTTATTTGAATTAAAATTAAAATTATTATCAATTTTCCATCGTTCTTCCACCACCACAAGAAGATTACTCCTTAATTTCACTCTCAATTCGCTCGTGTTTGCGTCATTGTCGTCTTGGTACTGTCAACCACGCACCGTCATCGTTGTCTTATATTTGATTCTTAATGAACTAACGACAAATATATATAGTGCAGAACGGAGGAAAGTGACGATGAAGAATAGCGAAGGGAGACAATAAAAAATGACGAAGAAAAGAAACTCGATTATTTTTATATATAGTTTAATAAATAAATATTAATTATTTTAAAATAGAACAAAAGATAATACTTCAAAATTTGATGATATTAAATTTAAAATATGGTCTAACTTATTTATATATAATATGTCATTAAACTATTAATAATATAATTTTGATAATTTTAAAATATATTAATTTTTAATTGTACGATAGAAATCTCCTGATAAGAATGAAATATTGGAGACAGTGGAAAAGAAAAACTAGATTTTCAGCATGCTTTTGAGGAATTAGCATTTTTCAAACTGGCATACATGGTTGCCAAATCATGTGTATTTTAAATTAAGGGTGTTGTGACTGAGTAGTTGAGATAATGTTTATTGTTTAGGAGAGTGTGCTAGAGAATTTGTTTTAACATTTCTCTACATAGATATTATTGTTTTCGGATTTTTAAAACTAGCTTTTAAAAATAATTTTTAATTATCTAATATTTTAGTTTAGTAGTTGTGACACTCTAAACAAAAATACCTCAATAGTGATATTTTAAAAAATACTTTTCAAAGGTAAATTGGCAGTGAAAAGAAAATCACTTAAATAAAAGAGTAAAACTCCTTTTAAAGTTTATTCAAAAAAACCAAAATAATAGCTTAAGTTATCACATTAGCATAAATACATATCATTGTGAAAAATAATACTAGATATCTTATTATAATAATAAAATGTTTTTGAAAAATAAATAGTTAACATTCTAGTCAAAAGACATAATTAATTATAATATAATATTTAATTATAAATAACGTTATAAAAGTATTTTCACCTCGAGACTAGATAAAATACCATAGAAGACTCTTCATTATTATCACCTATTAGAGTATGAATCCTCACCTGACAATTTGTAAGGCATTTTCACAAATACGCACACAAATAACAAATGAGGTGAATTTTAAAATAATATTGATAGTATAAGAGAAATAAGGAGAGCATACAAATAATCAACAAGAGTTGTATCAAACACATCACGGTATAACAAAACATTTAAGAAATAATATCATATTGTAACATTAAAATCACTCAAAGGAAAATCTTCCTATAATATCAAATTATATAAGATAAATTATTATCATATTAGATACACATTATTCACAACAAAACAATCACACGAGAGTGTAATACTACGTATGCTTCTAAAAATAATATGATTTAGATATAATATTTGTCACTAACACAACTTCCAAACAAAATCACTATACCAATAGAGAAAGTAAATTTGTCACAAATGCAACTTCTGTAACATCCCAAATATTATATTTTACATATTTTTCAAAATAATATTTTAAAGAATATGATTTTTGGTGATTTTACGTGTATATGTGCGTACACAATTAATGTGGTATTTTACGATGCATTTGATTGATGTTAAGTGTACACGTAGCTATATTCCAATTATTTATAATTATTTTCTATTTTTAGTTATTTATTTTATAAATAATTATCCTGAGATAGTAGTAATATTGTATTTGATTTTCTTGATTTTTATATACTTATATTATGACATTGTGATTTTATATTTATAAAAGTTTTGGTTATGAATATATTTTAAAAGATTAATTATTTTATTTCATAAAATATTAGTTTTGAAATATTAATAATGTTTTATTAATGAAATTGTGTTATTAAAAAATAAAATAAAAATGATAAAAATAAAACATAAAAAGGAGACTAATGGACTTGACCCATGTGTGTAAAGGAATAAAGTTCATAATTGTCTTAATAAATTAACATAAAAGAAATAAGAGAGGAAGCTTTAGCCAACCGCTTAAAACTACGAGGAAACCAACAATAGCCTATCGTTTGAAATCGGTGATCCATAACTGTTGCAAAAAACTTTATCTATTTTTGTCCAAAATTGAGTATATGGTTTCATTCATTTAGCTAGTCAACTAAACACAATTTTCCAGATTTTTAACAATCTCAATTTCTCCTTAAAATAATTGATTTACTCGACCGTGTGAAAAGTGGCTATATTATCCACTAATTGGTTTTTTGATTTATCGCAATTTTTCTTGACCGAATTTTGAATTTAGTTTTTAGAGTATCATATAATTTATTTTGACATTTACCCATAAACTATCGAGTTAGATCGATTGAAGGACAAAGAGTCAAAGAACAAAGCATGTTTGCTTGTGGAATCGTATTCATGTGTGAAAGTCTCGAAATAAGGTAAGAGGTGAGAGAGCGTTTGAATTCATGAGTATAATATATTGTGAGATGAACGAAAAAACTGTATTTCTCAATGATTCATCCAGGACTCGCTAAGTACGACAGTTACCCTTTGAGTGATAAATTAATTAATGTGCAAAATGGTAATGAAATTTAGAGACTGAAATAGCAACTAAATTTTAGCGACAACAAATTCAGACGCTAATTATTACAAATAGAAAATTTGTCTTTGACACTAGCGATCGAAATAGAGACTGAAATTTAGAATCTTGAAACTAAATATTATTTCGTCACTAAATCGGTCGCAAACAAAGTTTAAAGGCTGAAATAGCAACTAAATTTTAGCGACCAAAATTTCAGTCGCTAACTATTTTTTAATTACATAATTTAGTTTTCTTAATTAATCAAAAAAATGTGAAATAATTTTTGGAGAATTATTTTTTCTTTACGTGAAAGAAAATGTGAATTAGTTAATACCTAATTAAAAAAAAAAAAAAAAAAAGAGAAGTATGAAATTGGCACAAGCATTCGTTTGTCCTCGTCAAAGTTTTTTTCTTTTCAATTTACTCAAAGAAACCTTAAAACCCCTTTCTTTTTCAACCCAGAAACGCATTGTTTCTTTCTGAACTGAAAAACTCAACTTTCAATCAGTTCCTCTTTCTTTCTCAACCCACCACAAATCCTAAAACCATTCATCTCATACTAATCCCCTCTTTAACGACATTTCACCGCGATTCACAATCGTGAAACCAGCTAGTTCGAATTTTATCTGTTGCTAACCATCACCTCACTGCTATTCATCATGAAGCTATCCTATGTTGCTAATCTCCTCTCAAATCAATCTCCGCAACTACGATGTTAAGTCCTTTGTTTGTTGTCTCGTCGGATATCGTGAACCAGAAGGTAATAAATTTATTTTCTAATACTTTTATTATGCTTCATTATTTGTGTTTATTTTTTCTGTGACCTAATCATTTTAAACTTACTTAACTAAAGGAGGTAAATAAATATTTTCTCTAATACAGTGGTAGCTTTTTTTTGGTGGGAGACTCACTCTCATGGTTTGTGATTAGATTTCTAATCAACATGATGAGAAAATGCACTGAAATCAATGTGTCACACATGAAGATGTTAGCTTAGTGAAGCTTTAACTTTAGGCTCTGATAAGAGCTTTGTGTCAATCAATGTTTGAGTACCAAGTTCGAATTAGAAAGAGGAGTGAAAGTGGGGTAGCGTTACACATTTGTAGTAGTTGTTGGTTTTATTTTTAATATAGAAAAATGTTAATATTATTAGTTAAATTAATAAATTTGTATTTTTTTTAGAATTTAAATTCTCGTTAAATCCTGGCTTTTTAACTCATTCGCTCATTGTTGAATGGAGCATGGAAAATTAACTTCATCTTCTTTTCACGCCATATGAATCAAAAAAATCTGTGTTATTGGATAATGACTTGTATTCCACTTATTACTTCAGATAACTTCCTGCAATTTTTGTAATGTCAATTTGCAGCAAAACTATTATCAATAGTCATTTTTTACGGTTTTATTACTGAATGTTGGTTCTGATAGAGTGTGAGTGATTCATGTAAACCAAAACTACCTAGCAAAACAATAATTTAACGTATTAGGAGCTTTGCATCGGTTAGTTAGTTCTAGACAAGTGTAACGCTCCAAATTTTTAATCTAAAAATTTATTAAAAAAATACTTATTTCTTATAAAAGTTTCTAAAATTCTTATACACTTTAGAAGTTTGTGACAAAAGATTAAAAGAACTTAAAAAAATATTGGACAATTCCATTATTACAAAATTGTCTTGAAAGAAAAATCTGTATTTACCCCACATTTGTCACACGTCAATACTGATTAACTATTCTTGAATTTCCTCGAACTCATCAGTACCTAAAATATTGTTGTAAGGGTCAGTTTTTGTTTTCATCATCCACATCAAACCAAAGCAAGACATATAGAAGAATAATACAAAACATATAAATGTAAAAACTTTCAATTTAAAAGAAAAAAATGTGCAAACCTGTAAATTGTATATCAAAATATATGCATAATGAATGCTCATAACACTACGGATATAAACCTGCCATTAAGGCAACTTCCACACAGAAAATCACCCATGGGGGAGAATAAACCTACCACTAAGGCAACTTCCACACAGAAAATCACCCATACCAATGGGAAAAACCTGCTACTAAGGCAACTTCCACACAGAAAAATCACCGATACCAATAGGAAAAAACCTATCACTAAGGCAACTTTCACACAGAAAATCACTCATACCAATGGGGAGAATAAATCTGCCACTAAGACAACTTCAACATAGAAAATCACTCATACCAATGCGGAAAAACTTGTCACTAAGACAACTTCCACGAAGATGCATATGCCATGACATGAAGATATACTATCAAATTGATGTATTCTTACACAATCCACTAAGAATTATGGCATGTGCATTCAAAATCATTTTTTTTAAAATCATCATCTTATTCACAGATCACTAAGAACACATACACACATCCATATCATGAGTATCACATATTGATAGACAAATAATGATAAAAATTATGACTTTCACCACATACACATAAAGATAAAAATTTGATATCATATAGGCTATAAAAATTAACACTTTAACATATATAACAAGAAAATTCATACTCCAACTAATATACATAATAGGAGTTAAAATTTCATCACATATCGCATAAAATTTCATAGTTTACTACATAGAAGTCAAATATTACAATTCAATCTCAACAAAATTGACGTTTTATTATTTTAGTCCATTAGTCTACATTTATTCCTTTTAAAACATAAGTAATTACGATTATTTATTTCATGTCTTTCAACCTACGACCTAACTATAATCCGTGCGGGAAAAAGCCATTACCTTGGCCCACTTTTCTACTTAGTACAAAGCAATAAGCCACACAAAGTCGTTCACAAGGAAAAGAAGTTATAAGCTTTTGATGCCGAAAAAAAAGAGGTGATGGTGGCTACGATTTTGGTTTTATTTATAAAGGGTTTGTGAAATAGGGTTTGTAGTAGTGGCTAAGGTTTCAGTATTTTTTTCTTAGTGTTGGGCTTAAATGAGGAATAGAATGGAGATATTATTATTATTATTATTATTATTATTATTATTAATATTATTATTATTAAATAAAACCAACAATTATCAAAACTAATTTTTTTTAACAGAATTTCATTACTAATGTATTACCAATATTTCATACTAATATTTATAAAAAGTAATTTAAGTAATTACTATTTTAAAATACATTAATAACAAAAACTCTCATATTCACAATATTAACTACAATTATTAATATATTATTTTACAAAATAATTACATAAAAATTCTACCATCTTTATAGAATAGTCAAAATGATAAAATACTTAAATATAACATAAGTAATTTATATTTATTACTAAATCCCAATAAATACGTATAAAACCATCATATCATCAAAAATATATAGAAGTAAAGAAATTAATCACAATATTACTACTATCTTAAGACAAATATTTATAAAACAAAAAATTAAAATAGAAAATAGTCTCAAATAATTAAAATATAAATATGTACGCATTTATTATATAGTTTAACGCACACGAAAATATCACCACAAATATCTAATGCAAATCTACATGTAAACTAACTCAAAATCTTATCATCTAAAATACTTTTGCTAAAATACCATTATATTTTTGAAAATAAATTAAATAACTAAACATAATATTTATAATTTATATTATTCATTAAATAAAATATATATACAATTATTAAACCATAAGAAA
>JBBPBT010000584.1:1222723-1259373 GCA_037974875.1 Cicer bijugum
ATTTTTAACTTTTATGTATGATTTAATATGTAATTGTAATCAAATACATGCACTAATTAAGTTGAAAATAATGTATGTGTAGTTCAATGTATATGTGGTTGTTTAACTTTTACCCAATATAATTATGTTGTGTTAAATTTTGTTGTATAAATTTGAAATTAAATATAAATTATTTCTAATACTAAATAAGTTTGTGGGGATGCTACAATCAACATAATGAGTTATAAATTCCATAACATGGAATAGTAAAATTAATTATAAGGTTTTTTCGGCATACTTTATGTATTAAGTATGGAAAAATAATCTCGAAAGAAATTCTTTTAAAAATAACTATAACTGAATAACACTAATACTTGGATTACTTAAATTAATAATTTGATCCATATACTTCATTATATATAAATACACAAGCAAATATTTAAGTTTGTATATTGCTCAAGCGCGAGACATGTGAGAGACACTAGACAGCGAGTAAGATGGGGTAGATGTCAATTGACTGCAGGTGGCGTTTTGCTTGCTTTCCCTAACATTTCCTCTTTTTTAAGGCATTAAATACACTGTCATAAACAAATATCCTCTTTTGTTGAAGGAATTCCTCAACATGATTATATACTTCATTAAAATAATTTTTTTTCTAAAAAAATATAATAAATATAACTATAATTAACTCACATAACTTCAAGGTTTCGAGACATTCATGTAAACTAACAATATTGATATATTTTCTAGTTGAGTTAAGACTAAAAGATTCAATAAAATAATTTTAATCCTTGCAATTATGATAATATATATTGGTTGAGTTTCTAAATAAAATTAGCGATTACTGATAACAACTTCACTCTCTAATCTCATAAAATAGAGTTTAAATTCAAGTGTAGACAACTATGAATCGGTCATTAGTATCATCATTATTAATAATAATAATAATTTCACCTCGTTCAATATTTTTTAAAATATTAACAATAGAGTTTTTTAATTTTACAAATATTCAACACAAGTTGCACAAATTTTTATATATTACTTATAAACTACTCTTTTCAAACTAGATATATTGTATTCAAATTACCTCGGAGACAGTTATAAGTTGATTACTAGACCCACTTTAATTAATTAAATTTAATCTCTTATCAATTATTTAAAAAATAATATAAAAAAATATCTCTCTGTGCAAGAAATAATCAAATATATGTGGTTCAAGTTTTAAGAATTAGTTAAAGTTTCATGATATCAATATCATGTTTGGGTCCAGAAATTAACAGAGACAACATCATAAACTTACGCTTCATACATAACCATGGAGGTAGGTTATATATTACCAAAATCACAGGCCACGTGCTATGTGAGATGCTTTGAAGACCATGTGGATTCATTCTATCAGTAGAAAGTGCAAGTCTTAGATTTCTTGACTCTATCCCGAATTCAGGATACTCGTGATCAATTTTTGCCCATTGTGGGGAATCTGCAGGGTGTCAAAACATTTCATCTCTAATTCTTTCATCTGCATGTCATGTCAAGTGTTTTGAATCTTCTTCATTGCGATACATGCGCCTAAATCTTGGTATTATAGGAAAATACCACACGACTTTTGCTGGAGTAGATTCTTTCTTCTTATATCGAGAGACATTGTATTTCGGACACGCCTTAAGTAGTTCATATTCATTTCGAAATAAAATGCAATCGTTAGGACACACATGAATTCTTTTGTAACTCATGCCAATAGAACACAAAATCTCTTTAGCCTCGTAGGTTCGACTGGGAAGTTCATTATCATCTAGCAACATATCATTTATGAGTGTTAATAACTCTGTAAAGCTTTTATCAGACCATCCATTACTCGCTTTTAAGTTGTACAACTTTAATATCGCCGACAATCTTGTGAATTTAGTACAACCATTATATAATTCTTTCTCTGCATCACTCAACAAACTTTCAAATATTTTAGGACAATCTCGAAGATCTTCTTCAACTGCTTTTGCAATCTCATCAACTCGGTTCGGCTCATATGTATCTGTATCAAAGTCTGTTGAAGCATATGTCGAACTATTCTCAAAATTAATGTTCCCTTTTTTTTCTCACCATGTCTTATCCAACATGTGTAGCTTTGATCAATTCCATTACATACTAGATGTCCTTCTAATTCATCTTCTCTAACACGTTTTCCAAAACAACATTTTAAACAAGGACAAACTACTCTATTTGGATCTTTTGCATTCTTCACTGCAAACTCTACAAACTCCTTCACTCCAATTTCATACTCTTTTGACAATCGATTGGCAGACATCCATTTCCTATCCATATTATATGACCTATATAAATGCAATTACAAAAATAATAAGCTTTCAAAACATATCAACAAGTTTCAAAAAGAAACCAATATCAACTAACAATTTCAAAACAGAACAGATCATGTGGTATGCGTTTTTGACTAGTAGAAGAGATTTAATATATATATATATATATATATATATATAACAATCTTTAGTTTTCAATTATTAAAAAACTAAATTTTTTTGACAAAAACAAATTAAAAAATACCTGAGACAACGTAGATGGCCGCACAGTACATAAAGGATATTATTTGAAAGATGTAGAGGATATGAGGGTTTCCAACGTATATAATTATTTGAAAGATGTATTTTACAGCGCTTGTGAAACAAACGCTGTAATAGGTAGTTAAATTCAATTGAATCAGTACAAGCTTTGTTTTGTGAGTTATAACATCGATTACCCAATCGATTTGCAAAGCGCTATAAAAGGCTTTAAAAAAAGATTCATATAACATAATAAAACAAGGAGGTCTATTACAGCGCTTGTTAAAATAAGTGCTGTAAAAGACACTTTTAAAAATAAAATAAAGAGACCTTTTACAGCGCTTATTTGAACAAGCGCTGTAAAAGGCTTTAAGAGGTAGTTCAATTATTTGAAAGCGCATGTATTTTACAGCGCTTGTGAAAAAAGCGCTGTAAAATAATACGCAAAAGCGCTTCATTTTACAGCGCCTTTTTGACAAGCGCTGTAAAAGCCTTATAACATAATGCGCAAACGTTATATGACCTACAACAGCGCTTGTTTTACAACGCATGTTTTACAGCGCTTGTCAAAAAAAGTGTTGTAAAAGGCTCCGTTATTTTTAAAATATATTTACAACAGCGCTTGTGTTTAGCAAGCGCTGTAAAATGAGCGCTGTTAAATGTCATTTTTGGCGTAGTGTCACCTCATAAATGCTACAATATATGTTTATTATACTTTATTCAAATAATTTTATTTAAAGTATTCCCAAATCAAAAGAACATGTTCCATTGCTTATATGATTATGTCAAATAAACCCAAAAAAATTAAGTGTTAAAATTTTTCACATCATCAAGGTAATTGAGAACTAATCTCTTAACATATTTATCATTATTACTTTTTTTTTTCTCATTTCACTCTTATATAGTGATATTTTATTTTTCAAACTTTATAAAGTATTTGAACTAAAAGTACATTATATATTTACTTTATTAATTGATGAGACATATTTCAATATTAATATGTGTAAGATATATAAACATTAAACCAATAAGTAAATTTATAGTTGTAACACCCTTAAGTTTATAAGTAAATTTTAAATAAAGATATAGCTAACAATTTTTTTCTAATTTTAGAAGTTATTAAAGTAAAGTAAGTTGTGGAGTTTTGAAAAATGAAAACACCATTCAATTGATAGTAATTTTTTCCGATTAATAAAGCAGAAAATTATTTAGAATCAATAAATATATGGACACAAATGGTTATAGCACATATATATAACAACAAATTCACGAAAATAGAATAAATCGTGAGACAAAAACTCTAACTGTTGTTCATTAAATGTGAGATTGTGAGATTAAAATATGGAATAGAATCAATCAGAAAAACTTACAAGCTTAATTTGAACAAAATACGAACATAATCAACCTAGAAAAACTGCTCCTATTAGATTTAGTAATTATCGAAAAACATTTTGTTCAAAATTATTTTTGAATAAGATCATAGTTAACCAAACTAAGAATGAAGATACAATTCAAAAACAAGTGCTAAATTGAAGTCCTAATTTTATCTATAAATAGATATTCAAGACTGAAAAAGAATATCATCGAAAAATTATAAAATTGTAGAAGAACTCAAGCTCAAAATTTTAAATTCATCTTATAGTTCAAAGAGTGAAACAGTTGTTCGAATAAGAAATATTTTCTAATGATTTTTCTTATAAGGTGATAGTTTGACGACTCTTCATCTTATGCATAACTATTATTGTTTTTGTGGTTATTAGTTAATTTGAGGAATTAATTGATACATCTTGTTGATTCTATTTCTTTGAGTTAATAAAATTTTTATATTCTTATTTCCTAAATTAAGTAGAGATTTTTCGTTGTTTTGCATCGTTTCTTTGTTTTAGAGCAATGCTGAATTTTGGTGAGAAATTAACGTGACCTATGTGGATTATTTCGCCCATATCTGGAGTTATAAATGCCCAATTAAAGTCCCACCAAGTGAAAATGAAAGCTAAGATCCATAACTACAACTTTCATGAAGACATCAGAACCAAATATGAACTCAAAAGAGGCGAAACATGCATAAAATGTCAAACAGAAGATGATGTGCGCCTCAAGCACAACAGCTGCGCCTGGGGTGCATTTCTGCACTAGTGAATCTAACAATTCGTGTCTGAAGCGCAAATTCGGATCCTGGGGAGTGTGATAGGCATTTCATGTTTTTCTCATTTTCTATGGATCCTTTTTACTATCGGGAAGTTGAGAGACATGTACCCTATCAAAGAAACTCAAAGACGGTTGTTCCTAACACTATTGAAGGAGTTTTATCAAGAATCATTCATGAATCCTTCTTGTAATTCTTCTTTAATCCCTATCTTTTGTATCTCTGTCATGAGTAACTAAATCCTATTTATTAGGGATAAGTGAAACAAGATGAAACTCTTATTTTTCTGATTTGATTTCTAGTTATATGAATGACTTTATTGAATTATTTTTATCATCTTTGTGCTTAATTCTTTTTTATTTCTTGATCTACTTTAAAATTTTCTAGATTCATATTTTGACACAAAAGTGGACTTTACGAATGCTTGAGATGAGAAATTCATAATATTATAGTCTAAGGATATATGCAGGTCATGAAACCAATTAAAATAGTTGTAAAAGTAGTAGTTTAATAAGAGAATTCATATACTTTAAGGCTTAATTCTAATCTTAAATCCACTATGAAATTAAGGGTTACTTTGGAATTAAAGGTTTTGTCACTAAGACATTAGGGCAAGAATAATAAAGAGAATTCGATAATAATTCAATAAATGAATTTAGTAACTAGGATCAAATTAGAAACCAACGTTGGATTGGAAGTGAAACTTATCCCTCACATTTTTCTTATTATAAAGGATCAATTTTATTACCATTTTGAATTTTAAATATTATTTCAATCAATTCAAAAAAAAAAATTGTTTAATTTTAGTAAGTAAATATAATTCGATAGTAAAACACAAGCCTTGAGTTCGACACTCGGTACTACCGTTTTAATTATTACTTGCAACAATTCAGTAAACTTGTTGAAACATTATCATAGTTGTTGTTATAATCAACATGTTAGGTGAAACTACTCAAATTCCAAACATTTGTATTCAAACCCGATATTGGTGTAAGTGTTTCTTCTACAATCTGGAGTTGTCAGATAGTGTGGAGAAGACTTGGCTGGTAGAGTCAATGTGTGTGTTCCTCATAAATCTGAGGTTGTCAGGAAGTTTGAGAAGAATGGTTTGAAGGGTCAGGTGTCTTGTAATTCAAGTTGTTGAACTAGTGGATTAAATCCTTATGAATGAAGGGACTGGATGTAGTGTCACTTTATTCGTGCACTTTTTTGTTTCGCAATTTTTTCTAGTTCAATTAAATCATTAAGTATGAACTTGTTTAATCAAATAGTTAAAAAAAATTCAACATAGTCAAACATAATTCAACTCTCTTCTCATATTTGCCCCTTGACTTGATAATGTATTATAAAAATCAAATGTTCCCAGAGCCACTAAGATCATATCATATGTATCAAAAATCATTTATACAAAATCACCACCTCATTCAAAAATAACTAAAATCATCATCACATGTTCTTATCATGAAAATAGTATACTGTTCATAGCATTTGGGCACATGTTTCTAACTTTTTAGGTTGGTATTTAAAAGCTCTTTATAGCTGAGAATAATTTTTTATCTTGTTTCTAAATTTTGGGTCGAAATTGAATTATAATTTTATTATTTGCATTTTGAAAGCTAAAAATCAGAGCTACAACTTTTGTATTAGAAGAAAACACCAATTCCTAACTTGCAGATTTCGTAATCTGGACTTTTGTAATAAATTTTAAATAGTGGGTCACTTGTTTTTAAACCCTAAAGCCCAATATCAAGTACTATATATTGACAGTTTTGTTTCTTTTCTAAGACGGAAAATTAGGATTCAGATTGCTACAATAAATAAACAGTTTTTATTTTAATTGCATGGAAGACTAATTTTATAAGATCAATCCACAAGTTCAGAGTTTCACCACCACCTTGAGATTCAGGTTACACTGGCAATTTCGAATTCATGATTCTATTCTTGTTTATTTGATTATATTGATATTCTTATTGCTTAAATTGAACTTCAATAGGATCGATTAAATTTATTTGATAAAATTTGGTTTCGTTTTTTAATTTAATTGAATTATAATTTTGCGACGTTTGATCATTAATTGTAATATTTTGATGATTATGATGCTTAATTCAATCAAATAAATCGAATTCACATAGGATTGATTACGCTTGTTTGATAAATTCAATAATCAAATAATAATAGAATCAGAAATTAGAAATTAAATTCATTGATAGAATCTGTGATACGTCTGAAACTCGAATAAGTTGATTAATGGTTTTGCTCATTTGTTAAATAAAAAATCTGAAAAACCCATTTTTAATTTCAACTTTCAATTCAGTTATTATTATTATATCAGAACTCCTTGTGAAACGATTCAAGTTATTATCTCTATTTACATTTTATTAATTGTATTTGACCCATGTGCGACAGTGGATTAAATCGGTGCCGTTACCAAGAATCTTTTATAACAATATTAACCGATATTAACCCTGTTTTTAGGCGACTCTCTCGAATTGCTTCGAAATTTCACCAGAAAATCAGAACAAAACCAAGGAATAGAAATCCCGTTTAAGGGACTTATATCATAAACAACAGTCAAAATCCCAAATTCCTTCGTATAGATCCATTTTTTGAATTTTTGAATTTTTCATATTCTCCAAAATTCCAAAATATATTTATATATATATATATTGCATTTCCTTTATTTGATTTTGTAGAATTTTTTGGTGGGATTTTTATGTTTTTTGGATTTTATTTGATAGGATTTTCAATTTTTCACATCAATTTTAGCAATAGGGACATTGTTGGAATTTTTAGAATTGTGATTTTGCATTGCATTTTTATGATGATGCATGACTAGGGCTAGTTCTGTGAATCTTCATTTCTTTGAACGTGAAACAGATAGGACATTTCATTTACGTCGTAGACTTAGTAGAGCTGCTAGTGTTAACGAGTTTGAGTCAGATAATGAAAGTGACAACTAGCTGCAAAATATGACTGATGCAAATAATATAACCTTAAGAGAACTTGTTGCATCTGATGTCAATTATAATGTATTATGTATCACATATCCTGAAGTTAATGTACCATTTGAACTTAAATCTAGTTTAATACAATTGCTTCCAAAGTTTAATGGTCTTGCAGGCAAGGATCCCCACAAACACTTGAAGGAATTTCATGTTGTGTGTTCTATCATGAAGCCTCAAGGAGTCACAAAAGAACATATTAAGCTGATAGCCTTCCCATTTTCACTATAAGATGATGTCAAGGATTGGTTATACTACCTTCAACTAGGTTTTGTTACAAGTTGGAATGATCTCAAGATATTGTTTCTAGAAAAATTATTCCACGCCTCAAAAGTTGCTTCAATCAGAAAAGAAATATGCAACATTAGACAGATTGACAAGGAATCATTACATGAGTATTGGGAGAGATTCAAGAAATTAGTTTCTAGTTGTCCTCATCATCATATTTCTAAACAATTACTCATCTACTATTTTTAAGAAGGCTTGCTAACTATGGATAGAAGCATTTTGGAGGTTGCTAATGGGAGAACACTTGTCGATAAGACCCCAAAAGCGATAAAGGCTTTGATTGAGAGCATGTCCTTTAATTCTCAGCAGTTTACAACTAGAAGCAATTCAATTGTGTTGGCAATGGGTGTGAATGAAATTCAAGTTTCTTCCCACAAGAACTTAGAAGGCAGACTTGATGAGCTTACATCTTTGTTAAAAAAATTGGCAATAGGTAAAACCCAAGCAGTATAGTTTGTGATATTTGCACTTCTCCAAAGCATCATACAGATTCATGCCCTACATTACAAGAAGATCCAATTGTTGATGCTCCTTAAGCATACGCAAAAAAATATATACAATCCTCAAGCCAACTACGAGATGGGGGAGTTCATCTGAAAATAGCGACCTAGGCAGCAGTAGTAGGAGCAACAACAAAAAGTTCCACAACAGCAAAAAATGCACCTTCATTACAGGACCTCAATAAGTAGATGGCTGTCTAGATTCTCCAATTTCAACAAAGAACATATTCCACCATTCACAATTTGGAAACAAATATTGGTCAGCTAGCCACTTTAATTAATCAACTACAGACTTAGGAGTCAAACCAATTGCCTGCGCAGTCAGTAGTAAATACAAATGCTCTCAATTTCAATGCAATTACATTGAGGTATGTGAAAGTTGTTGAAATACCAAAGGTACCTGAAACTACAATGAAAAATAACAAGGTTGATGAGGATACTTTGATACCTGAAACTGTAGATGTTGAGAAAAATATACCACTTCCTTTTCCTCAAAGGACAATGAAGACTAAGAAAATGGACGAGGAAGATAAGGACAAAGAGATCTTGGATACATTTAGGAAGGTGTAAGTGAATATTCCCCTCCTTGAAGCAATTAAATAGATTCAAAGATATGCAAAATTTCTAAAAGATTTGTGCACACACAAGAGAAGGTTAAAAGGTAGTGAAAGAGTAAACATGGGGCGAAATATTTCAGCCCTCATTCAGCCCATGCGTTAGAAATGAAAAGATCCAGGAACTTTTTCCATTCCATGTACCATAGGCAATAGTGAATTTGAAAATGCTATGCTAGATTTAGGAGCTTCCATTAATGTTATGCCTACATCTATTTTTAACTCTCTTGCTCTTGGACCTTTACAGAGTACAAGTGTTACCATTCAATTGGCGAACAATAGAAATGCTCGTCCTGCTGGACTTGTGGAAGATGTACTTGTTCGAGTTAATGAATTGATATTTCCTGCAGATTTTTACATTCTGGACATGGAGGGAGAGAATAAGTCCAACATAACGCCTATCATCTTAGGCAGACCATTCTTGAAAACTGTTAGAACAAAAATTGATGTGCATGTTGGAACTCTATCCATGGAATTTGGTGATAGTATTGTAAAATTTAATATCTTTGATGCTATAAAACACCCCATGGAATATCATTCTATTTTTCAAATTGAATTGCTTGTTGATTTGGTTGATGACACTTACCTCGATATGTTTGCTACCCATTTGTCCTATGCAACGCTCCTAACACTTTGCAACGTTGCATGATTAGTTTTAACAGGCGCTTTATCATGGATTTCAACAAGATAGCTCTTCCATTGTCAAATTTGCTGCAAAAAGATGTCAGTTTCTCCTTTGATGACAAATGCAAGAAGGACCATCCCTTCAGAGTTTCTCCTTTGATGACAAATGCAAAAAGATGTCAGTTTCTCCTTTACAGAGTTTCTCCTTTGATTTCTTAAAGGCAGCACTAATCGCTATTCCCATAATTCAGCCACCCAAGTGGACCATCCCTTTTGAAATTATGTGTGATGCGTCTAACTATGCAGTGAGAGCAGTCCTTGCACAAAAGGTTGGTAAGGCTATCCATGTTATTTATTATGCTTCTAGGACTTTAGATTCTACACAAGCTAATTATACTGCCACTAAAAACAAACTTTTAGCTATTCTTTTTGCACTTGATATGTTTAGATCATATTTGTTAGGTTCGAAGGTAATTTTTACTAACCATGCAACTTTGAAGTTCTTGCTGAAGAAACCAGAAGCAAAATCGAGATTGATCCGATGGATGTTGTTACTCAAAGAATTTGATTTAAAGATTAAAGATAAGAGTGGAGTTGAAAATTTGGTGGCAAATCATTTGAGCATAATAGAAATGGATGAGGACCCCATCCCCATTCAAGATGACTTCTCTGATGAGCAACTGCTACAATTGCGTGGGGTAACTCATTGGTTTGCTGATTTAGTTAATTATCTAGTTGTTGGAGTCTTTCTTGCAGATGCATCCAGAACACAAATACACTAATTTAAAAGTGATTCCAAATATTATGTGTGGGATGATCCATATATGTGGAAATATTGTAGTAACCATGTGATTAGGTTATGTGTTTCCCACCATGAGGCTCAATCCATTATTCATTTTTGTCATGCCCCTCAAGCTGTAGGAGATTTTGGTCCTCAACGGACAACAAGAAAAGTCTTAGACTCAAGTTTCTTTTGGCCCACTTTGTTTAAAGATGCTTTTGAGATTTACAAAACTTATGAACAGTGCCAAATAGCAGGAACAACAATCACTTGTATGAGTGAAATGCCTCCACAACCTATACTTTTCTGTGAAATATTTGATGTGTAGGGCATTGACTTTATGGGTCATTTTCCTGTATCTTTTGATTTTGTCTATATTTTACTAGTTGTTGATTATGTTTCGAAGTGGGTGGAAGCAATACCCACTAGGACTAATGATTCTAAAGTTGTTGCAGGTTTTATTAGATCAAATATTTTTTGCAGGTTTAGAATACCCCGGGTCACCATAAGTGATCAAGGCACTCAATTTTGCAACTGCAACATGGACGTTTTGCTTCGGAAGTATGGGGTTGTGCACAAAGTTTATACACATTATCATCCACAGACTAATGGGCAAGCTGAGTTTAACAAAATGCCTACTAATAATAAAGTGCAGTAAGTAAATGGACACTTTAAGATTTAACCTGGTTCCCCTTATAACCAAGACTACATCCAGTCCTCTTGCACACCACAAGAGATTGATCCATTACTTTTCAGAAAATGTACAACTCTCACCCTGGGATTCTTGCTACAAACTTCTAACAATACTTCTAAGATAACACACCACTATCTTAGATTAAGCTATCTTGTAGAAAGTCCTACTTTCTTTTACAAGTGATATAATAAGATTTGAATGAGTATATAGTGAGATATAATGATAATCAATCCAATAACAATTCAAGTACTTGAGAACTTTTTAGAATGATATGAAAATGGAATGCAAATACTTAGTAAAAAATCAGAATTTTGTTCAAAGTTGTTCAATGTATTGATTCAAGGATTGTGTACATTTTGATATGAAGTTATGGGGTATTTATACTCCATAAACATCCCTTCAGATTCGTGACCATTGATCCAAGAGGTTTGATGAAAAATTACAATGTTCTAGAGCCATCCCAAATCTGAAAAATTATAATGTTTCTAGTTGTATTCGAATAAAGAATATGTGTATTCGAATACACCTCTTTGTAACATTCAAAAATATTCAAAATTTACATCTTGTATTCGAATACATATTGGTGTAGTCGAATACAGCTTAGTGAAAATTTGTCATTGACTTACCTTGTATTCGACTAAGATGGGTGTAGTCGAATACACATATAAAAAATTTTGCCACTGACTTGAAGTGTATTCGACTACACATAGTTGTAGTCGAATACAACTTTTAGATTTTTGCCTCTAACTTAAGTTGTATTCAAATACAATATGGTGTATTCGAATACACTTATGTAATTAGTCAAAAATATCATTTTAAATATTTTGTTAATGTTGTTTTGACTTTTGAAAATATTTTAAATGCATATGTAAGTATGATTTGTTCTCATGTATTTGAAATATTGGTTTGTATCATATACCTTTACATTTTATCATTGATTGTTTGCATTTGAAGCTTATTGTGAAGATATTTGATCTTCTTTTTGATCTTGTTGCATTGACCATAATCGGTGATCTTTGTCTTCATCAAAAACATGTAGTTTACATTCTCCCCCTTTTTGATTATGACAAAACGTTGTTGTTGTGGAGAGATTGTGTTGTTGAAATCATTGCTCCCCTATAATATATGCATACTCCCCCGTTGTATGTGATTAATTCAAAAATTGTTTTTGAGTACCTACAAGGTTTGAAATGCAACAACAATACCAAATATTCTCCCCCTTTTGACATGATCAAAAAGAAGAAGAAATATAGATAAAGAGACATACAATTGGCGAGTATAATCATACTAATAACACAAACGGGATACAAGTTAAACAAGGAGAAATCATAATGGAAAAGGAAGTCATAATATCATAATAGTTAATACAGAGCAATACAAAACAAAACATAATTCAAATGATAAATTAGTACATAATTCAAAAGTCATAACGCAAACTATCAAAGCAGTACAAATATATGTCGAATAGCAAACTAATCAAAAGTCGTTGGAATGTGAAAGTGTTCAAGTTTGTCCGATAAATCACTAATGTCTTGAGAAAGAGTGTTGTGATTGCGAGCAAGAGTAGTTTCAATGTTCTGGAAGCGAGTGTCAATAGAAGTTGTCAAATTTTCGAGTTGAGTTTGAAAGAAGGTTTGGAAAGAATCAAGGCGGGTCATGATCATTTGATTGGAGATATAATCATCATCAGATGCAGTTTCCTCGTCATCTTCATCTTCTTGAACAACAGCATTTGAGGGTCCAGCAGTGTCGTCCTGTGCAGCATCAGATGGTTGACCATAATTACCTTTATGCACAAAAGCTTCAAGCTCCTCATTCCATATGATCCTCATGCTAGGCAAGACACCTAAATCCAACATATTTTCTTTGGTGGGTGTAAACATAACTTCATCAGAGAAGTCCACACCAAAGTGTTCCAAAATCCGAGAAACTTTCTTTGCATATGGTAATCCAATTGCCTCACGAGATCCAAACATAACGGATTTCACAAAGTATACCCAATTTAGTTGACGACCTTCATACATGAAATTCATAATTTGTAATTCAAACTCCGAAATTTGGGAGTAATTTCCAGCCTTCGGAACCAGAATGTAGCTAAGGAAATAGTGCAGAAGCCGATAATCAACAGTAAGATTTCTCACTCCATACCGTTGCTGGTCATATTTGGAACCTGCCTGAGTTCTCTTTTGTTCCATGGTGCGTCTGTCAAACCGACAGAGGGAAACATACACATCATACTTAGAAATATCACCCCATTCACACAATTTGTTGGGACAAAACTTTTCACCATTAAAAGGAATATTCAGAATTTCTCCAATGGTTTTGGTATTTAATCGAATGGTTTTACCCTTAACTCGAGAGACTATTAGTTTTCCCTCTTGGATGAGATTGCAATAAAAAACCCTAACCAAATCTAGATAAACAAGACCTTTGTAACCTATAAACTCTTCAATCTAGATAAATAAGTCGCTTGTCATAGTAGAATGTGCGAAAATGATCAATTTCTTCCGTTGTGTGTAGAAGTCGGGATAGATCTGTGATGTTAGGATTCCTTGTTCGTTTTCTTGAGGGACCTACTGCTGCATGCTTGGTCCGTGGTCCTCGTTTGCGGGCATCCATGGTGAGAAAGGAGATTTTTGGTGAAAATGGGTTTTTTTGAGAAAATGTGAGAGAGAGGAGAAATCTGAAGATGAAAAACAAGAGAGAAGTAAAGAGGGATGTAGTTTGTTAGGTTGAGTGAATGGGTAACTGAGTGAAAGAAGGATGGACGATATTTTGGGAGATGAGAGAAGAAACCACAGTTGTGTATTTGAATACAAAATAGAAAATAACCCTAAAATGTGAAACATCTTTTATATCTGGACGAAAACGCGAAGGTGTATTCGACTACACCTTCTTGTATTCGAATACACATTGTTCTAGGAACGTATATTCGACTACACATAAGATGTATTCGAATACAGGAAATTCTGGGAAAGTATGTATTCGAATACAAATATTGGTATTCGACTACTCAAGCACAATTTTGCTTAAAAACTGAGTTTTTTTTTTTTTTTGAAGATTGCATCATGTAATATACAAATTCATATATCAAAAGGCAATAATCATTAAGAAATGACAGATTATATGTATCATGTAATTTTAAAGATCATTTTCATTTAAAATACCAAGTTCTCTTCGGATCTTATAAAATGAGTCCTTAGGTAAAGGTTTTGTAAAGATATCAGCCAATTGATTGTGTGTATCAACAATTGTTACCTCAACATTACCTTTAAGCACATGATCTCGTTGAAAATGATGTCGAATATCGATGTGTTTGGTTCTAGAGTGCATGATTGGATTCTTTGAGATGTTTATTGCACTTGTGTTATCACATCTTAAGGGAATGCATCCGAGATCAACTCCATAGTCATGTAATTGTTGTTTGAGCCAGAGAATCTGGGCACAACAACTTCCTGATGCAATGTATTCAGCTTCAGCAGTACTAAGTGCAACACAAGCTTGCTTTTTACACGACAATGAAACTAGTGCATTGCCTAAGACATGGCAAGTGCCGCCGGTGCTTTTACGGTCCATTTTGGATCCCGCATAATCTGAATCAGAGTATCCAACTAGGCTACATATGCTATCCTTGGGGTACCATAGGCCTACATTTGTTGTTCCTTTCAAATACTTCATAATTCTTTTAACAGCGACTAGATGCGATTCTTTCGGATCCGACTGAAATCTTGCACACAAACAAACATTAAACATAATATCTGGTCGGCTGGCCATTAGATATAATAAGGATCCAATCATACCTCGATATTTGGATATGTCGATTGAAATTCCTGATGCATCTTTATCAACATATGTTCCGGAGCCCATTGGAATTGTACTTTCTTTGCAATTTTCCATTTCAAATTTCTTTAGTAATTCTTTACAATCTTTTTCTTGATTGATGAAGATGTCGTGCTCAAGTTGCTTGATATGAAGTCCAAGAAAATAGTTTAATTTTCCCATCATGGACATTTCAAATTCTCCTTGCATTATTGAAGAGAATTCTTCACATATGTCCTTGTTGGTTGATCCAAATATTATATCATCAACATAAATTTGGACCAATAATGTGTGACCATTTTCTCTTTTGACAAATAATGTTTTATCAACCTCCCCTTTGTCAAATCCTCGTGCACATAAAAAGGTGCTTAATCTGTCATACCAAGCTCTTGGAGCTTGTTTTAAACCATACAGAGCCTTTTTTAATTTGTAGATATGTGAGGGATTTTTGGAATCTTCAAACCCATGGGGTTGTTTGACATAGACTTCTTCATTTATGTATCCATTTAGGAAGGCACTCTTCACATCCATTTGATATAACTCAAAATTCATGGAACAAGCATACGTTAGTAGTAAAAGTATAGCTTCTAATCTTGCTACCGGAGCAAATGTTTCGTCAACATCTATCCCCTCGTCTTCATTGTATCCTTGAGCGACCAATCTAGCTTTGTTGCGAACAGCTATGTCATTCTCATCTAGTTTATTTTTAAACACCCATTTTGTACCAATGATGTGTTTATTTCCAGGATTAGGAACAAGTTCCCATACTTGGCTTCTTTCAAATTGATTGAGTTCTTCTTGCATGAAAAGTATCCATTGATCATCTTTAAGTGCTTCACCAATTTTGGAGGGTTCGATTTGAGAAACAAAAGCCATGTTTAAGCATGCGTCTTGCAATTTTAATCTTGTTGTGACTCCTTTATTGATATCACCTATGATGTTATCAATTGGGTGATATCCATGGGTTCTCCATTCTTTAGGAAGATCATCACTTTGCCTTTCAATATTGACTTCACTTTCTTGATCTGGTTGATTAGTTGGAAGTTCTTTGCTTGGATCATCGCTTTCAAAAACACCATCACCACAAGAAATAATATTTTCCTCTTTTATGGGGTTAGTTTCATCAAAAGTTACATGCATTGATTCTTCAACTAATAAAGTTCTTTTATTGAAAATTCTAAATGCTTTACTAGATAAAGAGTAACCGAGAAATATACCTTCATCAGCTTTTTGATCAAATTTTCCAAGGTTGTCTTTACCGTTATTTAACACAAAACACTTACATCCAAAAATGTGGAAGTGAGAGATATTGGGTTTTCTTCCTTTGTAAAGTTCATACGGAGTTTTCTTAAGAATTGGCCTAATGATTACCCGGTTGGAAACATAGCATGTTGTGTTTAGAGCATTTGCCCAAAAGTATTTTGGTAGATTTGAGTCGCTTAGCATAGTTCTAGCGAGCTCTATCAAGGATCTGTTCTTTCTCTCAACAACCCCATTTTGTTGTGGTGTCCTTGATGCAGAAAAATTGTGAAAAATGTCATTTTCTTCACAAAATTCTTCAAATGAAGTATTTTGGAATTCTTTTCCATGACCACTTCTAATTGATACAATTTTGGCAGATTGTTCATTTTGGACTAGCTTGGCATAGTTTTTAAATGCCTTAAAAGCTTCATTTTTACTTGCCAAAAATAAGGTCCAAGTGAACCTTGAGTAATCATCAACAATAACTAGTTCATATGAGTTTCCACCAAGACTTTTGGTTCTTGATGGACCATACAAGTCCATATGTAACAATTGTAGTGGTCTAGAGGTTGAAATGACATTTTTAGGTTTGAAAGAACTTTTTGTTTGTTTGCCTTTTTGACATGCGTCACACAATTTATCCTTTATAAATTTCATTTTTGATAAGCCTACAACAAGATCATGCTTGACTAATTTGTTTAAATGATCTATATGAATATGAGCAAATCTCTTATGCCATAGCCAAGCATCATTATTGTCGCTTACCAAAAGACATTTCATTTTGAAGGATAAATCGTCAAGATTAAGTATAAAAATATTTTTGAACCGCTTACCGACAAATTAAGTTTCATTTGTAGCTTCATTTTGGATGATGCACTCATTTTTATTAAAAACTATCTTGAATCCTTTGTCGCAAAGCTGGCTAATGCTTATGAGATTGTGTTTTAGATCTTCAATATATAAAACATCTTCAATCGAGGGGATGGTGATGTACCGACTTTTCCAATGCCTAAAATTTTTCCTTTGTTGTTGTCTCCATATACTACATGTCCCTTTGACTCAAGTGTTAAGGCTGAAAATTTTGTTACATCACCCGTCATATGTTTAGAGCATTCACTATCTAAGTACCACATATTTGAAGTATCTTGCTTGTATACCTACAAAATTGAAATCAAACTATATTAGGTACCCAATGTGCTTTGGGTCCTTGATGGTTAGTACCTTTCTTTACCCATATGTAATGCCCACTTGGAACACTAATATTTTTAATGTGACATGTATTAGGTGTATGACCATGAAGACCATAATAAGAACAAGTAGGATTAAATCTACTTTTAGTAGCATATGTATGAGATTTATTTTTAATAATTTTCTTATTATAAAGATCATCCTTTTTCATAACTATAATCTTTTCTTGATTAGATTGATTACTTGTTCAAATTTGGTTTATCAAATTTTGAATATCCAATACCACTTTTGTCGTTTGAGTATCTTTGCATATTTAAGACACTTTCCAATCCTAATTGTCCTTTTTTGTATCGTTCAATCACCCTATTTAATTGAATAATTTTGAAAGAGAGGGAATCACATTTATTGCATGTAAAATTATGTTTTAGTTTTTCAGAATTTTTCTCCATAATGTCAACTTTTTCTTGTAAACTTGTGAATTGTTTCTTTTGTGTTGACACTAGTTTACACAGATTTTTACATTCAATAAGTAATTCCTTTATTGCGTTTTGAGCATCATTGTATTCTATAATTAATTCACTATTAGTTTTATTATAATGAGGAGAGTCTATATTACTAACCTCTTCTTCATCATCTGATAGATGCGATGCCATTAATGAAACATTGGCGCATTCTTCACTTTCTGTTTCTGAAGATGAACTTACTTCGTTGTCTTCCCAAGCTATGTATGCCTTCTTGAAGTCTTACTTTTTTATGGCATTTTTCTTAGCAAGGTTTGGACAATCTGCTTTAATATGTCCTTTTTTTCCACATTCAAAGCAAGTGAAGTTTTGATTTGATATAGGATTATCTTTCTTTTTGAATGTTCTGTCATTTTTAAGAAACTTACCAAATTTCTTAACAAGAAAGATAATATTTTCATCTTCATCTGAATCGGCATCCTTGATTTGTTCTCTTGATTCAGTCTTTAGAGCAATATTTTTGGTCTTCTTTTCTTGACTTTCATTTTGTTCTAGCCTTCCAAGTTCGATTTTGTGCTCTTGATGTTTTCCAAATAGTGCAGAAAGAGACATTTTAGATAGGCTTTTCTTTTCGGATATTGCTGTCACTTTTGGTTGCCAGGCCCTTGTCAATGATCTTAGTACTTTTAGATTTAATTCATCATTGGTGAAGGTTTTTCCAAATGCTGTCAAGTGATTGGTTAAGTGGGAGAACCTTTTCTAGAAGTCTAGAATAAACTCTCCGGGTTGCATTCGAAATAACTCATATTCTTGTGATAGTGTGTTGAGTTTAGATCTTTTTACCTCAATGGTTCCTTCGTGAGTTATTTCCAATGTATTCCATATTTCTTTTGTTGTTTTGCAGTGAGATATACGGAAAAATTAATCCATTCCTAGTGCAGATTGTAATATATTCTTAGCCTTCTTATCGAACATCACTTTTCTTTTATCATCATCAGTCCAAGAATTTTTTATCTTTATTTCTTCTCTGTTATTGATGACAGTTTTTGAAATGTGAGGACCATTTTCAACTGCATCCCATATGTCATCTCCTTGTGCTTCAAGATATGCTTGCATACGTATTTTCCAAAAATCGTAGTGCTCTCCAACAAAACATGGTGGCTTGGTACTGCTACCACCATCTCTAAAAACAGGTTGAGCGGAAGCCATGTATATTTGATCGAGGTGTAAGTTACATTAACCTGCTCTGATGCCAATTGTAAGTATAGAAGTACGCCTAAGAGGGGGGAAGATGAATTAGGTGTTAGTAAATTTTCGTGTTTTTAGTAATATGGTAGTTGAATTTTCTGAGTTTAACAAAATGCCTACTAATAATAAAGTGCAGTAAGTAAATGGACCCTTTAAGATTTATCTCGGTTCCCCTTATAACCAAGGGTACGTCCAGTCCTCTTGCACACCATAAGAGATTGATCCAATACTTGTCAGAAAATATACAACTCCCACCCTGGGATTCTTGCTACAAACTTCTAACAATACTTTTAAGATAACACACTACTATCTTATATTAAACTATCTTGTAGAAAGTCCTACTTTCTTTTACAAGTGATATAATAAGATTTGAATGAGTATACAGTGAGATATAATGATAATCAATCCAATAACAATTCAAGTACTTGAGAACTTTTTAGAATGATATGAAAATGGAATGCAAGTACTTAGTAAAAAAATCAGAATTTTGTTCAAAGTTGTTCAATGTATTAATTCAAGGATTGTGTACATTTTGATATGAAGTTATGGGGTATTTATACTCCATAAACATCCCTTCAGATTTGTGGCCATTGATCCAAGAGGTTTGATGAAAAATTACAATGTTCTAGAGCCATTGCAAATCTGAAAATTTGTAATGTTTCCAGTTGTATTCGAATATAGGATATGTATATTTAAATACACCTCTTTGTAATGTTCAAAAATATTCCAAATTTACATCTTGTATTCAAATACACATTGGTGTAGTCGAATACAGATTAGTGAAAATTTGCCACTGACTTACCTTGTATTCGACTACAGATGGGTGTAGTCGAATACACATATAAAAATTTTGGCCAATGACTTGAAGTGTATTCGACTACACATAGTTGTAGTCGAATACAACTTATAGATTTTTGCCTCTGACTTAAGTTGTATTCGAATACACTTATGTAATTAGTCAAAAATATGATTTTAAATGTTTTGTAAATGTTGTCTTTACTTTTGAAAATAATTTAAATGCATATGTAAGTATGATTTGTTCTCATGTATTTGAAATATTGGTTTGTATCATATACCTTTACATTTTATCATTGATTGTTTGGATTTGAAGCTTATTGTGAAAATATTTGATCTTGTTGCATTGACCATAATTGGTGATCTTTGTCTTCATCAAAAACATGTAGTTTACATAATATATTCAAACGCTTATTCACCTCTTATCTTATTTCAACACTTTCACATGCTAATTCGCGTCCACGTGCAAAAAAAGTATATGCTCCTTTCGTTCCTCGCCCTTTGGATTGTCAAACTCGATGATTTGTAATTATAGATCAAAATAAAATAGAAGAAGACACTCTAAAAACATCAATTTCGTAATTATTTCATAGAAACTTATTCGACGTCGCAAAACTAATAATAGATAATTTATTCACTCTTCACACAATCATTTTGGCATTTGCTTCACTCTAATCAGACATATGATGAAGAACGACAGTTCAAATAATTATGAAATACCATCATGTTTCTTATTTTCTCAACAAAGTGTAGCGGCTCCTAGGGTAACACATACATGTTTCTCACATGCTCTTATTATTTACACACACATTAGACACAAGTACATGTAAAGCCCAATACTATTGTTTGATTCTTTTTCTTTATTTTATTAAAAAAAACCAATAATTATTAAATCATTTTTAACATTTCTTTAAACATAGTTTTATTTTGAAAACACTACTAAATATTTTAAAAAATAGAGTAGTTAAAATAATTAAATTCTAAATATATATTAATAGCTAAAACAATCATACTTAATTATTGCTGTAATTATTAAAATATTGTTTTTTTAAGTACTCACATTAAAATACTATCATAAAAAATGGTCATAGAGATAAAATAAATAAATATAACATCAACAATTTATATTATTTCATAAATTATAATAAATATGTATAAACTCATCATGTCATAATAAATACAGTCCCTTAACTTGTTTTCTAACTTCACTTTAGTCCTCTAATTATTTGAAGTTTCATTTTGGTCCCTTAATTATACTTTTGTAAACCAAGTTGATTATTTTCGTTAATTCCTGTCAATAAACATCAACTAATTCATCTCACTCATCTTCAAACTCATAAACCTAGAAAATTATGATCTCATTCAATCTAAAAACCCAGAAAATTCATCAAACTTATGAAAAATCCATAACATTTCAAACTTAGAAAAATGATAAATCCCTAAATACATTCTATGTCTTTAGAGTTCCTTTGTGAATCAACAAATCTATTATTTAGTTTTTAAAAAAATAAAAATTAATAAATTTTCATCACCTACATCATTATCTTCATTAACCAAACCCAGAAACTCATCACCCCCTTCAATCCAAAAATTTAGAAAAATTCATCAAGCCCATAATCTTCGAACTCAACCTCAAATTCAGAAGAACAAAAACTCATCATCCCAAACCTTTCAGACCCAAAACAAGGATATATGATATCAAATCAATGCAGGGATATATTACAAAAGATCTTATTTGTTTTGATGATAATCAAGTCAGTTTGTGGGAACGGTTTTAAGGGCTAATGTTTCATTTAAGTTTGCAATTCCAAGAGTACAATTGGTATGTAGGATATTAGAATATAACCTCTAGTGATTGGTCAAAAAGACATGGAAAATTTTGCATTCAAAACTGGTGAAAAAGCGCATATGAAACATTGCCTCTAATGATACAAAAGATTATATTGCCTCTGATGGTACAAAAAGGTTTGTCATACCTACATCTATTTCTGATAGAGTTCTATTCTCAATACATCTGGTGAAAGTCTATCTTTAATGAAGCAAAATAGACTTTAGGAAAGTCTGCCTCTATTCGAGTAATCAAGCTTCTAGTAAAACTACATCTAACCAGTTGACTTTGGAGATGAAGCAAACATCTAACTTTCTTTGCCTCTAATAAGTTGCCTATGGTGAAAGTCAATAGTATGGAAAAAGTTAAAGAAAAAAGTCATGGCAAAAGGCAATGCCCATGAAAAGGTCAACATTTTAGTAAAAGCCAATGTCCAGAAAAAGGCAATGTTTTGAAAAAGTCAATGTGCCTAGTAAAAAGTCAACTTATATGGTAAAAGTCAATGTTGGAAAAATTCGACGCATTTGATGAAAGTCGACCCCCTTACATGGTCAGTGCCTTTGGTAGTCTGCCTTTAGTCATTCAATTTTGATTCTGGTGGTTGCCTCTTGTCCAATAAACTTGCCTCTGGTCGAGCAAAACTTGATTCTGGTGGTTGCCTCTAATCCAGTAGAACTTGCCTTAGGTTATTGATTTTGGTCCAATAAGTATGCCTCTGGTTGGTACATGCCTCTGGTCAAGTGAAGTTGCTTATGGTCATTGCCTCTGGTCAAGAAATCATGACTCTAATGTTCTTGCCTTTGGTCAAGTAAAATAGCTTCTAGTCAAATAATATTTCTTTTGGTCATTGCTTCTTGTCAAGAAACCATGCCTCTAGTCAAGAAATCATGATTTCAATGTATGCCTCTGATCCAACAAACTTGTTTTTGGTGCTTGCCTCTGGTAATTCCTGCCTCTGGTTCAGTGACCATGCCTCTAAGTTTCAATTTTATGCTCAACTGCTAGAATTCAACTTAACAGTTATAATTTTGAAGACAGTGAAATACCATGCTGAAGGACAACAAGACCATTCCTTGAAGGACATTCAATCATAATTTGAATAACAAAAGCAATGTTGCACAGGCTTCTATAAATATAACCCAATTCTGAATTCAAACAACATACATCATTCATTCAAAGAAAATTAATCTCAAATTGGCAAGCACAAACACTAAGAAATATTGTCAAACTTATGTAAATTTTGAGAAAGAACAATACGGGAGATTATATTACAAACACACTATTGTTAGAGAGAAAATTCTGAAATTCACAAACACTCTTTATTTGTAATCAAGCTTACTAGTGATTGATTGTGTTCCTAAACGACTTGATGACACTAAACTAAAAGTTAAGAAGACTTGTTATAACTTGTAAACTCAGTCTGGTAGTGGCTACCCTTTCCTCAAAAACTCGAAGGTACAAAATTGAAGGTGAGAAGATTGAACACAATCATTGTGACTACCCAAGTGTAAGTTCTAATCATAGTGGATTAAAGCCTTCAAATGAAGGTATTGAACATAGCTATTGAGTTAGTAGTTAACCAAAATAAAATTGTTGAGTCATTTATTCTATCATTTATATTTTATCACTTTAGTTTTAAGTCATTCAAAATATTCACCCAACTCAAAATAGTCTAGTCCTCACACCCGTGAGATTTTTACTATGTGCATTAGAACCAGAACATTCTTCTTCAAACATTTTCAATTGATCACATCTTGATTAATTACAATCTTCACATTTCAACCTAGAAAGGATTAATTACAATCTTCATACTCAATCTAACACAAAAGGTAGACTTAAGTTAGTTTCAATGTGTATGATAAAAAAATGTTTGGAATCTAATTATTCCCTACTCTTTGTTTGTAATAAATAAAGACAAACTCAGTAAATGATGATCCATATATATAGTGAATGAAGCTGAAGTTTGCTTCAAGAGCTTTTGACTTGTGATTACTTGAAAAAGTGTTGGTAGATTACAAATTAAAATTTTGCCTTCATCTTCCAATTGATTTTTAATTTATAGATTATGAGAGGCTTTGAATATTTAGTTTAATTTAAATATAATTGCAAGACACATCAGTCAAATGTCAGATCTGATTTAAAACAATAAAACACATATTTATATTACTATCTAGAATGTTATTGACAAACCTAGAATGCTATTGCTTTTGTATCTGATGGAAAACGTGAATGAGTGTGAGACTGAGCTATCAAATGTCAGTTGGTATTGTTCCAAATCAGAATTATACATAGATTTCTGCATAATAATGTAAGTACATTGTACTTGTGGCCTAATCTTCCTTGCTCACAGCTCATCAATCTGGTCATCAATCTATAGGTTGTTTTATGTATTTGGGCATTCAACTCATGTTATGGGCTTGATTACTTTTTGGTGGCCCATGTGAGAATTATATCAATCTAGAATAGACTTTTAGTGATCCTAAAATTGATTCAGTTATCTCTTGTCTTTTATTTAAGACAACCAAAATGAACCAGAATATTTTGCCATCATTATGTCACCAATCTGAGTATCATTGTGCAAATCAATCTGCAAAACATTCTGAATTTCTCTTTTTGCAATCCTTCAAATTTGGACTTTTAAATGCTCATTAAATGTTGGAAAATCCATGTACAAAATACCAACTGATTTACTGCATGTTGCCCTTTCAATAAGATCCATATTGTTATTTGTTCTTTAATTAAACAACTAGAACAATCTAGTGAATGTTCTTCCATCATTCTTTCAATGTTGATTCTTGTCATTTTTTTTTTTTGAACTGATATGAAACTTTTCTGAGTGCAATGAACTTGTTCATCATGAGAATATTCTTTCATAACAATTGAGAATGTTATCTTCTATATGAGAGGAGAAATCTCTTGTTGAAGTAATACTTCCAACAATTTCTCTCGGTGTTATGTATGTAGTATCTTATCCATCAAATATCAATGAGATACTTTAGTATAGGTACTAATGTAATGGACACTTTCTTCATCAAGATGCAATCTTGAAGATGTAACAATCGTTCTCTTGAATGATTGATATAGTATATGATATATACCTTTTGTGATTCTTTCATAACGATGTTATTTG
Source organism: Cicer bijugum (assembly GCA_037974875.1). NCBI lineage: Eukaryota > Viridiplantae > Streptophyta > Magnoliopsida > Fabales > Fabaceae > Cicer > Cicer bijugum. Next base: position 1,247,615 of record JBBPBT010000584.1, read on the forward strand.
ACTTCTTTATTTATTTTTATATATGTTTGAATCTATAATATATCATTGGACATATTTCCCAAGGTATCATATGTTCATTTTGATCATTCTACTTATTCTTTTGTTCATAAAGTTTTGAACACTTCTTGCATTTAATTGTTGAGAAAACTTTTGACTTATTTCACTCTCATAGATTGATAAACCTGTTTGGAATATTGTCTTCTAATATCTCCATGAAATGATATTTTGACGTTACTTTGATTCTTTCATGATTGAGTAAATACTTATGCATTTGTTGACGTGAATGGCTTCTTGTTTGTTCACTTATGTGATTGATGTTATTTAAATAAAATTGAAGTGCAATGATCAGTAGATCATCATTCATAAAACATAAACATTTATTTTATAAGGTTTGTTGTCATCAAAATATATATCAAAAAAGTTTTTACCTCAACAAAATGCATACAGAATATCACCACAAGTTTTTACCTTAAAAATACTTACACTAAAATATTATTATTTTCAGAAAAATGAATAAAATTATTAAACATAATATTTGCAATTTATTTTACTCGTTAAATAAAATATGTATACAATTACCAAACCATAGAAAACAAATATATAAACAAAATTAATCAACATATATTCTAAAAAATTTGTAATACCAAATTAATTTTTTAAAATCCTATTTCATTAATAAAATAGTTTATTTTAAAATTTGGAATGTTACATTTGTCGACTAGATCGCTCTCTTTAAGAGTTATGTGGCACTGCCAAAATTATGCAAGGCACATGAATCATGACGTCTCCAAGAGAAAACAACTCAAGTTTATTGTATCGGTTCTTTACTGCATAAAAAATCGTTCTATAAATACACCCTCTTAATATTACGATTACGATCACTCGAAAATATGCTACGACGGCCACTCAAAAATCTGAAGGGACTATATTTTGGGAAAAGGATAAAAAGAAAATATAAAATAAGCAGAAAAGGGAGAAGAGAAAAAACTCAAAAGCAGTTAAAGTCTTGGTTTAATTTGTGAACTGAGTCGAGTTCTCTATTTATAGAAAAATTCTGCCACGGGTTTGAGCAAAATTTGTGTGACTGTTTTTTTACCAGTTCACCAAAAACGAACCTGGAAAATCAGAGGCAAGTGGAGGGAGAATCGACAAACCAATGGGAGGACTTCGTGAACAAAAAAAAATGTGTATTAAAAACGCATTGAGAGAAACACACACATTAAATATAAAGTAAATTTTTTCTAGGTACTAAAAAAAAATACACCATGCTTCCCAATCCCAGGACCAGCCAATCGGTCTATGCCTATACGTGTGGTGGTCAATTTGAGTGTCTTTTCCCTCTTCATAAAATTGGGTACCCCTTAGTACACATCCCACATGTCCACCTCTATCTTTATATACAATACTAGTTTGTGAGATCTATGTTATATGGGACTTCCACATTTTCTTTAATTCACACAACACTAGCTCTAAGTTTCAACACTATGCATAAATTATAACAATCCCCCACTTGAATTTAAAAAAGTATTTTTGAAGTAACGTCAAACCCTTCTATAAGATTGTGCATAAACAGAGTTATCTTCCGACTTGAGCATGTGCATAGTGAGTAAGATTCAGATTCAATAAAAGTGGTTTTACTCTTGAATTACATCTTTGACATCAAACTCACACACAACCTTTTCATATGGTGTATTCTCAAAGTTTCATGCATTAATGGTCCAACAAGCATATCCCTGTATAGTGAACATTCTAAAAATTATGGCTCAAAATTCTATAACAAACTGTCCACTTCGACATTCATATTTGAGTCTATGACAGGTACGTTTGTAACTAGGTACTTCACTCTACATAGAATATAAATCTTATTAAGAGTTTCTATCAACTCATCCTTTCATTGCTCTAGAAATCATGCTTCTCTAATTTGTAACAACATGTTAATCTCATATCAATTCATAACTCGTTATTACCAATTGAACCTAATTCATGAGATCTTCAGTCTTTTAGGCCAGGTTACCATCATGAGTGACTAATTGATCTATAGGAAATAATTTCATCCTTTTAAATGTGTTTTGAACTTTCTCTCTAGCTAATTCTTTTGTTAAACGATCAGCTATGATTTCATCAGTGCACACGTGATCCACTCTAATAGCTCCTTTTAAGAGTAAATCTCTCACTATATTGTGCTTACGACATATATGTCTTCCTTAACCTTTGTAATAAGGGTTATTTTTGCAATAGTTGTGGTAAGCTCGTAATGGATCAACACATTTGACATTGATTTTCCCAGAAAGGGATCTCGGCTAGAAAATATCTCAACCATATTGCTTCTTAAATAGCAAATGTTAGTTTAGCATTTCAGACTCCATAATGGACTAAGTCTATATCATATGTTTCTTTAATTTCCAAGATACAACACTCCAACTATGCTAAATATATAGACATTAGTTATTACTAATAAAGTGTTTCAATTAACATCACTTTATTCTTCAATAACATCAAAAAATCATTGATAACATAATCTAAGATACATGGTCATTTAAGGTATCACGTGATTCTCTCAAAAGCATGCCAATATTAGTAAACTTTCACAATCGTCCCACGACGTGGGCAATATCGATTCTAGTACAATCAATAGCATAATTGAGGCTAATAATGATGCTCACATATTCAGTTTATCTACCACTTTCACCAGTGTTTTTGAAATTTTTTTACACATGCATCATATGGTGTGCAAGCAGGTTCACAGTCAAAGTAATTGTATTCATTTATGATCTTTTCAACATAGTGAGAGTGATAAAAAAATCTATTTTCTAACCTAGTAATCTTGATTTCAAGCATTACATCCGCTTTTTCGAGGTCTTTCATATTAATGTTGTTGCACAATAGTGATTTCACAATATTTGCATAACTGTTTGAACCAAATATAACTAAGTCATCTACATAGAGACATATGATAATGCAAATGTCATTTTTAGTTTTGTAATAAATACATTTGTCACTTTCATTCACTTTAAACTCATTCAATATAATCAAATTATCAAAAAATTCATGTCATTGCTTAGGAGTGTAATTAAGACCATACAATCACTTATGTAACTTACATACCTTATTTTCTTTTTCATGAATCACAAAACCTTCATGTTTTTCGTTATAAATTTCTTATTCCAAGTCACCATTTAGAAAAGAAGTTTTGACATCTATTTGGTCTACCACCAAGTTATGAATAACGTAAAGCGAGATTAGAATCCTAAAGGATGTAATTCTAGTGGCCGATGAAATACTTTTAAGGAAATATATATTTTCTCTTTGCAAAACACCTTTGGCTATAAGGAGAGTCTTGTATTTATCAATAGTTTCATCGACTTTTAGTTTCTTTTTTAAAATGCATTTACAACCTTAGATTTTGCAGCTAGGAGGCAAGTCTATTGATAGCTCTTAAGCATACGCATATTTTTCATTGTTTTTAGTCTTATTTATATTTAATCATTCATTAATTAAGGAGTTATTTGATTTAGTTTATCGATTTTAGTTCTTGAATTTAATGGAATATTTATGTTCTTATTTCCTTAATTAAGTAGAGATTTTTCAAAATTTTGCATTGTTTTGGTGCAATGCTGAATTTTGCAAATGTTAGTTTAGCATTTCAGACAATGGGCTGGAATACAAATGCTTGCGTCTGGGGCACGATTCTACAATACAATGACATTCTGCATGACGCGCTACAGAATTCATACACGTGCATTTTTTTCATTTTCAATATATATTTTCTTCTATTTTGAAAGTTTGGAGACCTGTGCCCAAACAGATAAACTCATAAGAGGTTGGTTCTAACACTATTGAGGAAGTTTTATCAAGAATCATTCATCAATCTTTCTTTTAATTCTTCTTTAATCCCTATCTTTGTCATGAGTAACTAAACCTTATTTGCTAGGGATGAGTAAAACAAGATGAAACCCTTATTTGTCGGATTTGATTTCTAGTTATATGAATGATTGTATGGAATTATATTTGTCATATATGTACTTAATGTTTTTTATCATTTGATCAACCTTAAACTATTTTATGGGTCATATTTTAAAATGGTAGATGTAGGTCATAAAATCAATTGAATTATTTGCAGAGACAATAGTTTAATAACAGAATTCTTGTATTGTAAAACTTAATTATAATCTTAAATCCACTAAAAAATTAGGGATTACTTTGGAATTAAAGGTTCTATCACTAAAGAATTACGACAAGAGTAATAAAGAGAATTCGGTGATAATTCAATAAAAGAATTTAGTTTATGATTAAATTAGAAACCAAAGTTGGATTTAAAGTGAAGTTCACCCCTTACATTTTTCTTATTATAAAAGTTCATTACTATTACTTTTGGTAGTTTCAAAAATTATTTCAATCAATTCAGAAATCTTTTGTTCAATTTTAATAATTAAATATAATTCAATAGTATAATACAATCCTTGAGTTAGAGATTCGCTACTACCATTTTATTATATCTTGCAACAATTCAGTATACTTGTTGAAACATTATCATCTACTATTTTTCAAGTCTTATTAAACTCTAGAGAATTCATCTTATCATTTATAGCTTCTTACCACATATTTGCATCCAAAGACGACAAAGCTTCTTGAAAATTTGTTGGATTATCTTCTAATGTACAGGGCATATAATCGGGTCCATAATTTTTAGCAACTATTGCTCTTATACTTCTTTGAGATTTTGTTTCGCAACATTTGTTTCTTTTAATGATCCTCTTAGTGTGAACGTGAATTGTTCATATGCCCCCCTATGTCTCAATTTGTAAGGGAAATTATTTTCATAAAATTCAATATATGATCACTTTAGCATGTAGCTCATAAAACCTATATGCTTTGATGTTTACTACATACCCAACGAATAAACATTATTATGCTCTACTGGCGAGTTTAACTAGCTTGAGATCGGGGATTCTGACATAAACCAAACAACTCCAAGTTCGAAGATAAGACAAGTTGGATTTTTTTTCTTCAAAATCTTATAAAGAAATGTTTTGATTTTAGATTTGTGAACTTTATTCAAATCATATAAAACAATCAATAAAATTTCTCCCGCAAATGAGATGGAGCACCAAAATTAAGCATAATAGCAAAAATCAATTCAGTAAAAGTTATATTTTTCATTTCAACTTTACCATTCATTTCATAAGAATATAGGGCACTTAATTTCATATATAATTTCATGCAATTTATAAAAATAATTAAATTAAGTAGAATCATACTTTGCCTCTATCACTATAAAACCTCTAAATCTTTCTACTAAATTGATTTTCAATTTCAGTGATAATATCTTAAACATGTCAAACATTTCACTTTTATTTTTCATTAGATATACAAATGTTTTCCATTTCGAGTTAAAGTCCCATCAAGTTCACATATACCAAAGTGTGTTAAATCTAAAGGTTGAGATTATCTGACTGCTGATTTATGTGAACTCTTTGTTAGTTTAACTTGACAACGACATATAAAGATAACTTTGAAATTATTCTTTTGTTCATATGACAAAGTCTAGCATGTTGAGACAAACTCTATAATTAAAGTTTTGATGAAAACAAACAAAAGTTAATTAAGAAAGTTAATCATGATTCTAAAGTATTATGTTAATTTAACTGGTGTTTTTGAGTGAATTCTATTAAAGATAGAATCAAGAAAAGCATAGGAAACAAGATCATTGTGCAGCAAAACAGAGAATGATCTTCAGCTTCTTAAATCATTCATCACAACATGTTGCTCAAATCTGTTCTACATCTTTATCAAAGAATTTGCCCAGAAAACACATTCAAGTCTATTCAGTTCATGGCAAGGAACAAGTAGGATTAATCCAAACTCAAAAAGGATGTTTGATCACAAAATTAAAAGGGCCCAAAGATGGACAAAAGTCATGATAACCTAAAGAACTCCAAAAAATTCAAATGTCAAGAAAGCTCACTCAATCATGACTTATGACAAGGAAATCACAAAAGAAATCCAGGTTGATCAAAACGGGAGCTCCAGAATGATTATTTAAGCTCAAGAACGTTCACTCAAAAACCCAGAACGTTCTCCGTTTTTCTGCACATCAACAGCAGACTTGCATTCTCTGTTTCAGTCTGCAATTCGACTCTAATCTTCTTCAGCTGCACTCAAGACTCAAGATGGAGAATGTATCATCCAAGAACAATGATGAAACATCAAGGGTTATGTCAGAAAAGTACAGCACGGCTTTAAATGCTAAATCCAAAAGTAAAAAAGGCTATGTCATAGCATGAAATGTCTATTCAAAGTACTGCCTTAAATCCAGGAAAAGCATGGCCTCTCCAACAGCTCTTTCATGTTTATCCTGTACATTTCCAGCCTATAAATAGCAGGCCTCAATCATGAAGAAAGGCAAGAAACTCGAGCACTAAGTATTCAATCATATACATTCACTTAAAGCTTGAACTTCTGCAAAACAGAGGAATCAACTTTTTATGCAATTGCCAAAACAGTTGTTGCTGCTCTTTCTTAATCTAGCTGCGAAATCATCTTATAGATCATTTGTAAAGATTCTATTCTCAAACAAGAGTTGAGCAAAAACATATTCTATCAAAATCAATCCATTTGTAAAAACTCAAACTATAAGAGTTTCCTCATAGTTTGTTTTAGATTGTTTCCTATCAAGATTAGATAGGTGTTATCATTGCTTTCTTGGTGGAAAGTAATAGAGGCTGAAATAGATCAAGGCTGGTCTATACTAGGTGTTGTAAGATTAAGAAGGTTCTTCGTTTTAAACACTTATTGGAAAATCTCACAGTGTGAGGACTGGACGTAACCCACATTGGGTGAACCAGGATAAATCTGTGTGTGGTATTCTCTACTCTACTCTCTTTATTTACTGCACTATATTGATTGATTAAGAAAAGGGAAAACCTGAATTTACTGTTTGACACTAATCAAAGAAAGTTCTCTGTTTTTACAATTAAAACCAAGAACGTTCTCCGTTTTACTTTTCATAACCAAGAACAATCTTGAGTTGTTTTCTTGAAAGTTTAACAGGAATTTTAAAAAAGGAGTATTTACAATTCAAACCCCCTTTCTTGTAAATCAACGGTGTTACTTCATAGCATGCCAAATATTAAAATACACAACATATAAATAAAACTAGATGTATACTTGCGCATTGCGCGAGTTTTTTCATGAAATTAATTTAATTTAAAAAAAATTAATTTGGAGAGTTAAAATTGTTAATTTTAAGTGAAAATTATATTTTAAATAAATATGCCATAAAATATCAACATGTTTGAGGTTGAGTTCAAAGATATATAAAATTATTTTGATATCGTTGAACTAAGATTTAGTGAAAGATTTAATTGTTTATCAATGTATTATATTAAGAGATCGAAAAAGTTCAAAATTACAAAAATTGTTTACAAAGATGCAATTGGCAATTGACAATTGATAATTGATAATTGATGCTCGAAAATGTTCCAAGTTTAATAAAATTGTGTTACGACAATGAGATATATTCTAAAATCATAATTAAAGTGTCTATTTGTACAAATGAAAAAAAAAATCTTATATCCATTGTTATATAGTTAATATATATTAAATCACTTTAAAGTTTCATTTCATTATAATAAAATATACACAATAAAATAAAAATAAAAATTAACACTCATAAAAATAAATTAGTAGAATTATTTTAGTATCATGGATTTGCTTAAATTTATTTTGTTGTCAATTAGCTCACAAACCAAACTAAGTTTAACATAGTAAAGAATTTATATATAAATTTTTTTTCGTCTTGGAGTAGTACTCTCTAGCAACATCAACGTCCATTGACAATCATTTGAATCCACCATTTTTTCAGTTACTTAAATCACCTTAACATTTACACAACAAATCATCGATACAATACAATCATATAAAAAATATGTAGATTTATCAAACATTAAATGCAGAAGCACAACTAAATCATAGTACGAAATCACAAAAAATAATTAATTCAAAAATGAAATAATGTTATCCTGGTAGCTACCCAATATTGTTAGTCTTTTTTGACAATTAAAGAGAACATCAATTTTACTTCTTCAATGTAAGAAATATAAACTGGAAATTCTCACTTGAACTTGAAAAACATAAATCTAAAGTGGCAAATTTGATCCGTGCTAGAAATTACAAAGAATTTTAAATGCAATCTCTTGTAAATTGTAACTTTGATTTTATATATGATTGGTGCAATACTATGTATGGCAAACTATCAATGCAAATTGTGGGTATTGCAATATGGTAAAAATTGATGAATTATCAAATAGGATGAATGCAATACTTTCAGTTACCAAATAAGATGAATGAATTGATTATTTAAAATTTATGTTACAAATTGATTGAGAAATTAATGAGAACACATTGATGATAATAGATTAATTAGTAGCTAATAAATTAACATTAACAAATTTATTAAGAAAGAGTGAGTGACTTAAAAGTTAATTAGAAAATATATTTAAGTTTAGAAGACAAGGAATTTTAGTGAGACCCAAAATGTTTTTTTTTACAAAACAAAGAAGTTTAGTAACATAAAAGTGAAAGCAATAGCCATTGATAGATTAAGTAACCGAAAATAATTAAAATGAATTGCATTTAAGTATATGAATGATAATATTGCAATGAAGGAATAGAAAATAAAATTTAGAAATGATGAATGATTATAGAGAGTGACACATCAAATTTTCTATGATATGAAACAAATTTAATTAGGTGACACATAAATAGATGATGTGTCAATAGAGAGAACGTTACGGTTATTTTAATATATTATAACATATAATAGATAAAACATTTTATTGATTTCAACATTAACTTGAATATGTCATCAATGACGTTTCTTATAGATTCCATAAACTCTACTTTATTAAGTTTTCATATAACATGATATGAGATTAATTTATCAAAATCAAACATAAAAATTAAATTTGAAATAAGATTAACTCCCCATGAAGGGAATCTATGACACTCAAAATAAAAATTAGAAAATCTCCCATAAAAAAAGCTTAAGCTCCATACAAGAGAAGAAAATTAAATTACAAACTCAAGGCCAACCTAAGAGTGAGGCTATTATTTATTTAATCATCAAAATACTTATAATTGATTTTTTTTAGACACATGTTTCTCCGAAATGCATCAACAAATAATAGAAAGATATGTTAGCTTCAGATTTCAATTTCTATCGGGACTTGGTTTTGGAATCCAATCAAAGCCTGCTTAGCTAATCTTAGACATACATACTACAAGTTAATAGACGTAGATGAAAGTGATTATGGACGATGTGTCAGGTCGTCTTCACTTGTCCATTAACGAACACATCTTAGCACAAACATCGCTAGTGAAAGATGAGGGGTTAAGTAAATGCATAATGATATTGGATTCAACTTAGATGATCTTGGAATAAAGTTATGCCACATTGCAACTCTTGTTTTTTTTTTATAAATAAATTATATTTAACAAGAAAGCAATAAACTCATTCAAATTTTCATCCGACTTCGTTATCGTCACGCTGCTGATGCTCATCAACAAAAAATCATCCTCCCTATCACCTATTGTTTTCTACTGCTATTGCTATACTACCATATCGAGGACGGTACAAAAGAGGGCTTTCATTTCTCCTCTGTCGTTGATGCGGACTTTGGATTAAATAAAGTAGTAATATTAAACATAAAACTATTAAATTAAGTTCCACTTAAAAATAAGACCCCGTTTCCCTAAAAGTATCTCAAGCTTTTCTTCTCATTTCATAAGTCTTCTGATCAGATGATTTTCTCTTGTATTTCAGTATTGGTTTCCCAAAAACCAAAATAGTTAGAAATAACAAAAGCTGACTTTACAAATATTATTATATCAAAAGAAAAGAATCAACGATAGGGAATTACCGTCAAATATTTAGAAATATGTATGGAATCCTTAGTTTGATTATCTGAGGGAGAATTAATATTATTATTTGGGTCATTACTAGTAGATATTGTGTTAGTATTGGCGGATTGGTTTTTAGAGGCATACCCGGAGAGAAAATCATGTTTAAAGTAATAATTTTCGATGATATGATTTGTTTTCTTGCAATGAGTACAAAACATAGAGTTTCGAGTACCTTTACCATGCCCGCTAATTGAATTATGGTTTTCTTTCCCTTGACTAAAATTGGTAGAATTAACAACACATATGGTGGAATCATTATGAGTGGGAGTAAGTGTTATATCTTGTTGAATAACAAGAGAATAAACCTTGGTAATAGAAGACAAAGGATCCATGAGAAGAATTTGACTTCTAACATATTGGTAATAATCATTTAGGCCTTTTGAAAAACAGATTATATATTCATCATGTTTGTAGGTGCTGACAGCAGAACTAAGTTTGCAAGAACAGAGAGTTGAACATGTACAAGAAGGTATAGGTTTTAGATCATCTAATTCATCCCAAATTATCTTCATATCTGTAAAATAGGTAGAGATAGATCTTTCACCATGTTTAATGGAATGTAAATCACGAAGCAAGTCGGAGAATCGAAAACGGTTACCTTTTGTAAATCTTTCGTTGAGGTCATAGATTGAAACGCATTGTGAATGTAAATAGTACTTTGGGAGATGTGTGGGGAGAGAGTATGAGTTATCCAAGAAACCACCATGTCATTACAACCTTCCCAACGATCAAAGTCGTTGTTGGTGGTAGACATTTGTGGGAGTTTACCGTTGAATAAAGAAATTTTGTTTTTAGAGGAAAAAGCTTGTTTCATAAAGCAACTCCTATTGTAATAGTTGTAGTCGTTTAGGGGCGGAGCGACAAGAACCGCGCTGAGAATCTCACTGGAGTGTAGATAATAAGAATTGCGGTGACGGTGTTGGTTGTAAAGGAACATCAGAAAGATTGTATGTTGTGAATGTTCATCTTATGATTAAATTAAAAAGAAGGTAGGGAGAAAACACTTGTGATAGATTGAAGACGATGATGAAAATAACGATGAATGATGAGTTGTGTGCGAAAGTTGTGGGCGAAAATTTTGTTTTGGATATGAAACTATATTATTAAATAAATCCCAATATTATTTCTCTCGACTAATTAAAGAATACAAATTAAATTTATATAATAATAATAATAATAATAATAATAAATCATAACTAACTACAAATAAAAAGTATTGACAAATAACTCTATTCAAAAAGTTAACTACTCATAATAATTTAATTAATTATTTTTTTAATAAATATTATTATATCAAAAGAAACGAACCAACGATAGAGAATCACCATCAAAATGACAACTTGGAGTATAGGCGATGGATGGGAAGAGGTTTTGCTTTTGAGATGGAGTGTTTTTGACAAGGAAATAGGTGTGTTGCTTACTGAGTCAGCGATTTGACAAGAAAATTTTGCTTATCAATATAAACAAATATTTTTATTTATTTTGGGAGGTAAAAAGTGAAGGGATAATTAGATTTCTCAAAATATTTATATCAAGGTTTTATAAAATGGGTTTAAATAACATTGTCGTAGTCTTTGGTGTTTGTTTCTAACATTTTCTTCTTATAAATATGTCTTCTTCCATATTCTTTCAACTTCGTATATGGACACCATTTGTTCATTGTTCATTCTTTCCTTTGAGATTTTTTTTAAAATCTTGTTCAATTATCAACAAAAGAATTGATGTATTTGGGTGCTATAGATGATGATAAATAGGTTCAATTAAAAATTTCCATAGTTTGGATGATGATAATTTAT
>JBBPBT010000584.1:1276618-1289823 GCA_037974875.1 Cicer bijugum
TTTTTTATATAAAAGATGTTCTTACTTGCTTTTTACTTACTTTTTATGTTGGGTATATGCTAAAATTTTCAGAAGAATAAATTTTATAGTGGTTTATTTGGATATCAAAATATTATAAATTATGTTTTTGTTGGATATTGATTATATGGAGTTTTTTTTCTTTATTAAAAATAGAAATTAATATCCAACATTTTTTTAGGAATATCTCAGTACATTAGTATATTGAGACGGAGTAAATAGAAGACTCACGACACGTTCAAAAATAAAAACCACAAAATTAATTTAGTGTTGGAATTTTTATTTTTATACAATATTAATTAAAAAAAATAATTTTAACAAAATAAAAGCTTGAATCGACTTGCAAACCTTATGAATCGACTCCCAACAAAACATGAGACTTTTTGAATCGATTCACAATATTGTTGCAAACTTAAAAAAAAAAAAGTTGATTTTAAGACTTGTGTAAATCCACTCATAGACTTTGTGAATTGACATTTTTATCCCAATTTTGATAGTTACAAAGTTGCAATTTTAGTTTGAAGCATTAGACTTTGGCCAATATTTTCATGTATCATATATAAACTTATTTGAACCATCATTTGTATTAATAATACTTTCACTCATTCCAAAAGGCTCAAACATTCAAGATCGTGATTTAGATTGAGCATTTCTCTGATTCAAGTCGGATTTGTGATCGAATCTTTGTTTGAGAAACATCATTAGAGTGGATATTTTTTGCTGGGGGTGATTATTTCATACACAAGTGGTCGATGAGATACCTTTTGTTAAGGTGATTATTCTAGATGCAAGTCATCGAGAATATCGATCAATGTTAAGTTAAATGGTAGAAGATGGAATATTTTCTCTAGGTTCTATCTAAAAAGAAGTGAAGTTGTGTCTTCTTCTTGAAGATAGGGGTTTAAATTTATGCGAACGATTATTCTAAAATTTATAATTTAAAGAGAATGTAGTGAAAAATGAATCGGTGTACATGTTGTAACAATTAACAACATTCTAAGTTAAATATAAAGATGTACAATCGATCTTGTGAACGTTCTAAGTAAAATTTAAGGAAGTAAATATCATTCTTTGAATAAGAACCGTAGTCTACATTCGAGAACGAAATAGATGAATTAATATAAATCATGTATCCTTTTCTCTTTCCTTTAATTCATTTAATTTTTGCAATTTTATTCTTTATTGATTTTAATATATTGGAGGTTCAAAAATTCTATTTTATGTATTGCATGATAGAAATATTTAGAACATTGAAAATTGTGTTTTGAATTATTGAGGAAAAATATTTTTTGAAACACTCTCTACGGTTGTGATTTGATTATTAATTAAAATTTATGATTTTCTTGTGTATCATTAAATGTTTCTAGCACTTATAATACTTCTAGGAACAATATATAAAAAAAAGCTAACATCAATCACTTGTTAAACATAAAAATAATATCAGATTGTACCAAAAGAACAAAAAGAAATATAATATCACAAGCGGTTATGTGGGTCAAACAACAGAAATCTAAGTTCATTAACAGAGTAAGTGTATATTGTGTATATTTAAAGTACAAAAATAAACACAACTTCTTGACTTTATATCTATTATGCCTCCCTGCGCACAAAATAAAGCTTGCCCATCACATGAAGGATGGCAACAAAAGCAATAAAGCCAATGCTCATTACAAGAACCACATTAGGGGAGATTTTGAGACCAGGGGCATCATCGGTGTAAAATTGAAGCATAGTTCCAGCTGCTCCGCCAGAGGCTCCACCACCTGCTGTTTTCCTTCTCCTCATGCTTGCTGTAGCCGCTGCACTTCCTCTTTGGGGACCTCCTCCACCTAAAGCCATTTTCTGAAACACAAATTCATACACTTTTAATATCAAAAACTTTTCTGAAACACAAATTTATACGCTTTTAATATCAAAAACTAAGACCCAATGTACAAAAGTTTCTTTAAAATTAAAAAAATGTATATTGTTTCTTATCTAACAAAATTCTGATATACTTACATGTGATTTTGAAAAAGGTAAATGACACGGAAACTGATTTTAACATATAAGAAAACTCATAGTTGTTTGTCAAGATCAACTTGAGCCACCGCAAATTTGGCAAAAGCTATGCTATAGAGCTTCAACGCTTGAACAACGGTTCATCCAAACTCAACAAAAACAAGATCTGCATTTTTAATGTCTTTATGACCAAAGGGCACGCATATGATCCCAATTCTCCACAATATTAAGGATCACAACATTAAAACATTGAATAATATTATTGTAATCTAACTTATCCACAAGTTCTTGTCTTTTGGAGAATTGTGTTCAAAGTGACTTTAAAACTCACATGCAATACCTTGTCAAAATTTAATTCAATAAATATACAATTTTACTTTTCATATCAATTTGAAAACAGTTTAAAACTTGAGGCAACACTTGATCTATTTCGAATAAAAAAAATGACACAATCACATAAGCAACAACAGAAATTTGACTGTGATCTAAATATTGATTTAATTATCCTACCACTTCTTTCAAGTTCATACATTACAGAAACTTTAATCCAGTTCAGAAACACATTAAATTCAACCAAACCATTGAAAAGTAGAAAACTACAAGCAAAATTCAAGATCTGCAAACCCTAGTCCTACCTCTCTAACCAATAACCTTAATTGCATGAAACCTCAAATCAACAAACAATCAATTTTCATAATTCAATTAAAAAAACCGCAAAAGAGAAGTTGAAAACGAACCTGAATGAGGAATTCCGGTGAATGATTTCGTCGGATTCGGTAATCTGAGACAACTTTCGAGTTTGGTGAAGTTTTAAACGACTGCGTTTGACTTGTAAAACCCCGTAACTTATTTATAGGCGAAATAAAATTTAACTCGATTTGTTATTCCACGCGAAATTAACCAATAAGGCTTTGCCATGTGTTCAGGCTCTGCCTTATTACTAGTTTTCCTTTTTTTCATTTTTTAACATTACCAGTTTTCGTAGTGAGGAAATGTGTGAATTTTGAAAATGGGCCTCATATATATGGGTCCATCATCTGGAAAATTTTACGTTGGACCTCACATTTATATTTTTACACCCACGTTTTATACAAATTATCATTTTTTAAATAATTTTTTTCTGCACCAAAATATTCAATTTGGTTTTTTTTTTGAAAATTCTAAAAACAAAATGTCAAAATATAAATGTGTTTTAGAAGATCTAAAATTGTAATTCAAAAATTAACTTTAAAAAATGGATAAAATTGAAATTTTATTAAATTGTAGAATAGAAGTTTAATAAAGAAAAATGTTCGCACTTTTGTACTAAAACCTCTTCAGAGTTGCTTTCCCCATGCGTTCACAAGTAAGGGTGTATATGGGTACCGATAAATCCGTGAACTCAGTCACTCAATCCAACTCAACCTGCATTTTGACTCAATCCATTCAAATTCGAGTCTAACTCAAACTAATCAATTGAAATCCAATTATGTTCAATTCAGATATCAAGTTTAACTTTTTGAACCCATGAATCCGCGAACCCAATCTAATGACGTGACATCTATATTTTTATTATTTTGTACTATTAATGTGTAGTTAAAATTTAGTTGTTGGATCATGATTGATAATTTGTTGCTAATTTAATTAAGGTTTAATTGCAGTTTTGGTCTTCCTATATTAGCTGAATCGCAAAAGTATTCCCCCCATTTTATTTTTCTCCAGTTTTGGTCCCAAAAACAGAATTTTGATCCAAAACTTGATGAAATTTCATTTTTTAAAGTCGTACTACATCATTTATGATAATAAATTTCAGGTACAATTGTTGCAAATGAGATCTTGAGGCATGATGTGACTTAAATAAATGAAAAAAAAAAATTTCATCAAGTTTTAGACTAAAATTCTGTTTGGGGGACAAAAACTGGGAATAAACAAAATGGAGGGACTACTTTCGCGGTTCAACTAAAATAAGGGGATCAAAACTGCAATTAAGCCTTTAATTAATTTAAGTATTTTGTTGTGTTTGTAGATATATTTTAAATATTAAATGATATGTTGCGATATAGTATTATTGTTTTTTAGATGTTCAAGTATTTAAATTTAATTACATATTTTAAAATAATTTTTTTTATTATTCGTGAACTCAACCCAACTCGTGTACACTCCCTACATATTTAATAAATATATTGGAAAACAACCGCAAATAGATGATTATAAGAATAAAACTTGCATGAGATAATTGGTCACATAATTGGATTAGTGCATTCATTTAAACACCGCAACCATGCTATTTTGACCGAATGATTATTTAGCGTGCATTTTGTTGTGAGATCAAAATATTCTTCCCATTGATCGTGGTATATATATATATATATATATATATATATATATATATATATATATATATATATATATATATTATAGCCTCAAGCTGCAATTTATCACAACATAGGAGGATTCTATCCAAATTGGGGTTCGATACCAGATTTCTTGCAATTATACACCTATAATATCGAACACGAGTTACAAATTACGATGCAAGAAAATCTTCAACTTCGCCGTTTCATAGTGTATAAGTTGCGATAAATGTTTCATCAATACATTCATTTTGTAATCAACTTAAGATAACTTGCACTATGTCCAAATGTACTTGAATGTAGACTAATTATTAAAGAGCGTCCAAATAATCAACCTCAACATACTCTAGCATCTCCTTCGCAAGTCCCAACTATTATTGTTGGTGATGATGGTGAATATATGGAATGTGGAAGAGATATTCAAGTCATAAGTCATGTTGGAAACTTGTCGAAGCTTCAAAAGACAAAAGGATATTATGATCCCTTACAATATCCTTTATTGTTACCTTTTTGTGACACTTGAATGAGACCTAAACACAATAAATGTCAACATAAGAAATATAACATGTCGAGAATATTACACTTACGTATTTCAGATACAGTTAAATTCCTTCTACAATATAGAAACATATATAATAACAAAAACCTTATATTTTAATAAGAACTAACTGTTTCAAGAACTTTAGATTTGTCCCGAT
This sequence comes from Cicer bijugum, assembly GCA_037974875.1. Classification (NCBI taxonomy): domain Eukaryota; kingdom Viridiplantae; phylum Streptophyta; class Magnoliopsida; order Fabales; family Fabaceae; genus Cicer; species Cicer bijugum. Next base: position 1,281,669 of record JBBPBT010000584.1, read on the forward strand.
GATCGATATATATTGTTGAAAATGGGTCGCCATTTACAACAATATGTTGTAGACAATTATGTCAAAATTGACTAGGGGAGATTAAGATGGATTTCGATACACCTACAAAATATTTGTGCTGAAATATATCAAGGTTTGCAACATGCGGACAAAACTACTACAAGTACTCATTGTAGTATACTACTTCCAGGTAAAACAAAATATTTTTATCTTAGAATAGAGTAGCATATAAAGTGAAAAGAATGTATGAGATAATAATTTTTATTTTGAATAAATTTTGTTAGTACTTGAATAGAAACCTTATGATTTTTGTTTATTAGTAACGTGGTTTTGTATTTCATTTTAGTTTTGTTTTGAAAGCTTGGTAATTTTTAATTTTTTTTCCAACTTTAGTACTAATTTATTATAGCAAATATCAGTCAAAGAATCATACTTTCTCGACTTTTATTGCTAGTCATCGAGACATGAAACAACATTATGAAGATGAAATTGCTATTGTACTTAATGATGGGAAACCATATATTTTCTTGACAATGACATACAATTCTTCTTGGATTGGGATAACATCTAATATGATCTCATACAATATCCTTTGTTGTTACCTTTTGTGACACATGGATGAGACCTAAACACGACAATTACCAACATAAGAAATATAACACGCCGAGAGTATTACAAATACAATTTCATTTCTTCTACAATATAGAAACATATATGATAACAAAAACCTTAAGTTTTAATAGTAACTAACTGTTTCGTGAACTGTAGTACCGATGGTCAATATATTGTTGAAAATGAGTTGCCTTTTACAATAATATGTTGTAGACAATTATGTTAAAATTGATTAAGCAAATTTAAGGTGGATTTCGATACACCATCAAAATATTTGTGTTAAAATATATCATGGTTTGCAACATGCGGGTGAAACTACTATTGCTACTCATTAAAATATATTAATTTAAATTTTATATTAAATAGTGACGATTACTGATTTTTACATCCACAAATACATTCAATTTTTCATTATAGCAAATATCGGTAAAAGAATCATATTTTCTTCGTCTTTTATTGCTAGTTATTGAGCCATAACACAATATCATGAAAATAAAATTACTATTATGCTTAACGATGGAAAATTATATATTTAATAACATGTAATCCTTCTTGGGTTGAGATAACATCTTATATGATCCGTTACAATATCTTTTATTGTTACCTTTTTTGACACATGGACGAGACCTAAACATAAGAGCATCTCCAACGGTGAACTCAAGATGGGTTCTTTAGATGGGGTCCACTGTTCCACATCATCTTGAAGGAACTCGTTCATTTTTTACTCCAACGGTGAACTCCATTTAAATAGGTTCTACTATGCCACCTGAATCAATTCATTCCTTCTGTACGGTTTAACTTTTAAAAAACCATAGTATATCTCATAACTTTAATTTATACATTAATATTTTATTTATATTTAATTTTATTATAATTTAAAATATTAATTTAAATATTCTAATTAATATTATTATATATTATTTTAATTTAAAATAAAAATAAAAATTTTAAATTAAAATAAAATTGTGAAGAAAAAATATGAGTAACAAATTGTTCCTATTAATGAGCTAACAATTGTAATTAAAGGAAAAAAAAAGGATAACGGTGGTATATTAACTAAAAAAAGGTAATGGTTACAAAGTTATTATTATTTAATAAATTAAAAAGAAGTTAACGGCTATAAATTAATAAAAAATGATAAATTTATTATTATTAATAAATTAATAAAAGTTAACTGCTATGAAACACCGTTCCTTCCTGACAGTACCATGATGACACGTTGTCACAACTCCAACGGTGAACCCACAAAAAACTAGAAGTTAAGTAATTACATGCTGGCGGACGAACTCATTTTACCTCCCGTTGGAGATGCTCTCACAAATTACAATATATAAAATATAACATATCGATAATATTACATTTACATGCTCCAGGTACAATTCAATTCCTTCAACAATATAGAAACACATCATAACAAAAACCTTAGATTTTAATAGTAACTAATTGTTTCGTGAACTATACATTTGTCCCAATGATCGATATATATTGTTGAAAAATGGTGCCCTTTTACAATAATATTTTGTAGATAGTTATGTCAAGCTTGATCAAGGGAGATTAAGTTAGATTATGATACACCATCAAAATATTTGCGCTGAAATACATCAAGGTTTGCAAAATATGGGTGAAATTTCTATAGCTACTTATTGTAGTATATTAATTTAAATTTTGTATTAAATAGTGACAGTTACTATTTTTACATTCATAGACACATTCCATTTTTCATTAAAGCAAATATAGGTCAAAGAGTCATGTTTTTGTCGTCTATTATCGAGACATGGAACAATGTTGTGAAGATAAAATTGTTATTGTACTTAATGTTGGACAACCATATATTTTCTTATGAAAGGTTAAAAGTTGCATGCACGTAACTGAGTTTTAACAATGAGGACTACCACATGTGCATATGTTCTAGATTTTTGACATTAATGAAAAATTGCATGGCCTAGAAAGTTATGATAGTGTGGTTAGAGTTGAAATACCAAAATTAGAATTTAAACCACAGTTACATGAGGCACTATTAAAATAAATTATCCATGGACCATGCGATAGACTCAATCTAAATTTAAATATAGAAAAAGATATTCAAATGAGTTCTTAGATGAGACACCACATGAAAATGACTCATACCCACATTGCAGAAGAACGTATGATCATCGTGTTTCTATAAATAGAAGTAAATTAGTTGATAATAAGTGAGTTGTTCCCTATAACCACTGGTTGTTGTCAATATATGATGGTCACGTCAACTTGGAGGCTTGTAGTAGCATAAAGAGTATAAAATATTTGTACAAGTATGTATGTATACAAAGCTTTTATTGATTTGCTATGGAAGTTCATGGAGGGTCAACTACAAATAAAGTTCAACAATATGATGATGCAAGATGGATTTATGCACCAAATGTCTTATGGTAAATATTTCAATTTACTTTTTTTCAATTATATTCCTTTATTGAAAGATTACAAATCCACAAACCAAATTATCATCAAGTATGGTTTTATAATCATCAAAGAATTGCATATGTCTTAAATAGTGACCAAAACTCCAAAACAATGTTGACACAATTCTTTGCACTAAACCAAACAGATCTAGAAGCTCAAATTATTTATATAGAGAAATTTCATGAGCATTATTGCTGGAAAAAGAGGAATAAGGAATGGTACCGAAAATGGTCAATAAGAAGAGTTATAGGTCAGATATATACAATATCACCTTTAGAAAGAGAAAAATTTTACTTACATGTTTTGTTTTCTCATGTCAGAGGATCAACCAGTTAAGAATATATTCTTACAAATAATGACACTTTCTTTTTTCTACATTCAAAAAAGCAGTTTAGGAAATGAGCTTTCTAGAAACAGATAACAATATTCGTGAATGTTTAGTTGAATCATCAAATCACCAAATTCCATATCCCTTAAGAATATTATTTGTGACTATATTAGGTTTTTGTGAAACGATTGATGTTAGACATGTTTGGAATGAGTTTTACACTCACATGATAAACGACTATCAATCACTTGATATTTTCATCAATCAAACTTAACTAATATCTTATTGAAGGATTTGAATGTGTGTGTGGCTCAACATGGAAAATCCATAAAAGATTATGATCTCCTAACATTGCAAGAGAAAACTATAGAAGATAATCCGGTGCTAAGGGCTATAAAAAAGTAATTGTCAATCCAAGTTCTCAATGAAGACATGATGTCTATTCATAAGTTAAATAATAATTAGATGATGGCTTTCAAAACCATCTTGAACACCATTGATCGCAAACATAGTGAAATTTTATTCGTTGATGGTCCGAGAGGAATAAATAAACATTACTTTATCAAACTTTAATTTCAAGTTTAAGAAATAGGGGTCAAATATTCTTGACAACTATTTTATCTTGTATAGATGTCACATTATTACCTAGTAGTAAAACTGCATATTTTAGATTTCACTTACCTTTCGATGTAGAGCCAAACTTGATATGCAAAATAAAAAAGCAGAGTGATTTCACCAAGCTCAATAAAGAAACAACAACATTAATTTGGGACGAAACTCCAATGACAAACATATATTTGTTGAAAGCATTTGAACCATCACTAAAAAATATTTTAGATTGCATTACTCTATTTGGTGGAAAAGTAATTATCACATGAGGAAATTTTTGTCAAGAAATGACCAAAGCATAAATGATATTTGCATCTATTATTAGATCTCATTTATGGGCAAATACAAAAGAACAACAGTTGTTCCGAAATATGTAATCCATGCATGATCATGAATTTTCATATTTTCTTATGAACATTGGTAGGGATGACAATTAGACCCAGACCCAATGGGTATCCGCAAAAAAAAAAATCCACAATAGGTAGGGTAAAAACCCGCATAATGGGTGATATGGACCAACCCTACATGAAGGTTAATGAGCATCGAGAACTAGGAGCGGGACCATTGACTTGAGGGAAGACTAGGAAGCTAAAAGAACAATTAGAGAAACCAATTGTTAATTTCCTTAGTCTTAAGACATACGAAAAGATTAATCCACATTATATTGATCTTATGGTCATAGAAATATATTAAGACTTAATTTTAATTTTGGGATGTAATAATTATACCTTATAATTAGAAATTATGTTGACTTGTGTGTGCATAAATATTTGGTAGCTTAGGCACCATGTTATTTTGTGTTAGGCTATATATACCTTTTTATTATATGACATATGGACTTATTTTTGAAAGAAAAAGAAACACTTAGTGTGAGATTAGAGAAATGCTCTCTAAGGTTATTCTTTGAACCAAATTTGGATCTTATCAAGAGCCTCCTACTCTTGTGGCGATTCTACCTTGATCTTATCATTCCTTGTTGTGGACTGTTGCGATTTCTTCCATTTCATTACTTCTTCATATTTTCTCCTTTTGTGTTCTCCATTCTTATTTGATACTTTATTTGAAATTATCACTTGGATAGATCCTTCAAATCATATGGAAACACTCAAATCCATATCAATGGGTGTGGGCACAGGAACAGGTAATTACCCGCAAAATTAAGCGGGTATGGGTGCGGGTACGGGTACTGTAGTACCCACTTCGCCCCACACTTATATAAATATATTATTTATTCATTTATTATATTAATGTTTAGTTTAATTTATTGTTTTCCTTTATATTTTAATATCTATTAATATCATTAAACAATTACAATATTTATAATCAAATCAAAAGATAAACGTTTGCAAACTTTTTAAGAATTTGATTATGATGAATAGTTAAATAATTGTGACTTTATAACTAAGAGTTATATCTTATTAATTGTGTCTTTATAATTATACTTGCAACTTCTTATAAATTATTTTTACTGATCTCAAATAATATTGTCGTAAGAGTTGCAACTTCTTATAATACTTTATGATTGGATTTATGATATTTGAATAATTTTTAAATTTAATCACAAAATAATATTTATTTATCGATCTATTTTAATTAAAGTGTGAGTAATGGGTATGGGTACGGGCACTTATAGGTACCCAAAGGGTAAGAGTACGAATATTAAAGTTGATACCTAAGAGGGTACAGACACGAGTATAAATATTTTTTTATTTTAAACTACAGATATGGGTTCGGGTACTAACCCAAACCTTACCTTTTGTCATTCCTAAACATTGGTGATGGTGTTGAACCTACCAAACATGAGGGCATGGTGAGGATTCTCCTCAAATATCAATATCATGGTAGAAAGAGTTGCACTTACACACAAAAATGATGATGTGAAAAAATAGAATGATATGATCATCAAACAATTTTTTGAAGAATAACAAAATTTGATATCTAATGAGGTTGACAGGGACACTCGCAACTTATATCAATATGAATTCTTAAACTCAGTTAATCAAGGTAGTTTGCTACCACGTGTTTTAAAGGTCAAGAAAGGCGCGCCATTGATGTTGTAAAACATAGATCCTAATAATGGTCTATGCAACACCACAAGATTATTATGTCGTGTTTTTAGAAATATGTTGGATGTTGAAATCCTAACAAAAGATAACGCTGGAACAATAGCCTTCTTGCCTAGAATTAAATTAAAAATGTATGACAGTTCAAGATTTCCCTTCGTGCTTAGATGAAAACAATTTTATGTGAAACTAAGTGTTGCACTTAAAATAAACAAGTCACAAGAACAAAGCATTTCAAATGTTGGAATCTATCTACCACGACATGTTTTCAATCATGGTCTATTGTATGTAGCTTTGTCAAGAGGAGTTTCACAAACTTCAACAAATGTCCTTATTAAATAAGGGAAAATTGAAGAAGATGATGTATAATACACCACAAATATAATTTTTAAAGATATCCTTTTGCCACAATCATAAGTATTGTTCTCTTTCATTTAGTAAATCACGTATACCTGTAATATATTCATGCTTCTTCGTTACAAACTAAATTACACTAAAAGTTAAAACAAATAAATAACTAAATAATTAATTTTATAATTTATAAGCAAACAAAAATACAAAGAAATCTTCAATTGATGTCAAAAGTTTAAAATAAAGCAGTTAGACATGTACCTTCATGTAAGTTATATTTCAAAGTATTATATACTATCATTTTATTGGCGTAATTGATTAATCAATTAAACAAATTGTGATAGGATGAAAACTTTGTAAAAAAATCTCAAATGTGGAAGGATGTGAAATTACTTGGTTCTATTAAGAACATAAACAATAAGGTTATTTAGATGTGTACAACTTACACTAATTACACTAATACTTTCATTTCTAAACAGCAGATATATTGTTTAAAGTAATTCAATTGGATGGAACTCCTCCATAGTAATAACGACTAAAACTTCACTTTGAAAAATGATAAATAGATAATTTATTACTGAAAACATAAATAGGTTATACAACACTTAACATTTTTTGAAATTTATATGTTCTCTTTATACAACACTTAACCTTATATTTTGGTCATATTTTTATAATATCATTTACTAACATTTTCATTTGTATTTTTATATTGTATGTATGTCCTATCTTGACAACTTTATACACTAAATACGTATGTCTCATTGGTTTGTTAAACAATTATAATTAGAAACAAAGAATTAAAATTTATCATTTCAACATAATCACAATTTATGTGTTACACACTTTAGAACAATAAAAAAGTGGATAAACAAGTTTGTAAGAATGAGAATATAGTTAATTATTAAAAGTTTATCTCCATCTTCATGGGAACTTTTATTTCCCACCCATTTTCTTAAGAACAAATTCATGGGTATGTGGGAAATTATTTTGTTCCTTAGAATTAATTTTTTAACTTTGTAATAGACATAAGAATCTATATTTGTGACCTCCACATTTCTGGAAGTTATTTTTGTAACCATGAAACAAACACTCCCTAATGTTTCTACACTTTCAAATGCAAATAAAGCGATATATGTATTGTTCATTTGAATGATGCCCTAAAATTTCTGAAATTAATTTGAGTTTTAAGAGTGCATGCGATGATAATCATGTGAGAGCTAGTTAATGATTTGCAGTATATAATTTTTATTGTAATAAGTTAGGATATTAAAGAAGTTTGGATGACATGCCACAAGTAAATTGTTGATGTGGATAGACTAATTAAACATGTTCTTGGAGTTAATTTTTTGACTTTGTTCTAATTTGTGTACATCAAATACATATATTTGAAATTTCAAATAGTTTTCTGTTATTTGAATTTTCGAAGATTGAAGGAGAGCATGCCTTGAAAATAGTCGTGTTGAGATTGATTTTGTAGAGAATTTATATTACCAATTAATTATATATATATATATAAAAAGTGGAGATAAGTTGATTCCGAAAGTAAATCTTATATAAAATTTTAATTGTATTTAATACTTTATTAAATAAATTTAATTTAATGTATGATATACTTTTTAAAATTCAAGTAAAAGAATGATGATAAAATCCAATAGTTACACAAATTTAGTTTTTGTAATTTTTGGTATACATGATCATTGACGTTTACTAAAAACATTGAATGGTTGAATTGGTGAAATTTGATGCCTAC
>JBBPBT010000584.1:1291957-1315848 GCA_037974875.1 Cicer bijugum
ATATTCAATATTTTTTTTTACAACAACTTCTCATGCTCACAATTAAAATATCCTACCAATAAAACAAATAAATTTAGACTACGCTACAATATAATTTAATATTAATATTTTTTTAAAATAAAAAATATTAAATAGTCAATCATATTTTTAAATTTTTACATCTTATTTTTGGGATTGTATTTTACATTTTATTTCATCAAATAAATGCAAGTACCATTATATGTTGAAAAATAAATTAACAATCACAGTACAATGAGTCAAACAATTATCCTATATAATAAATTACCATACAAATTTTATAAAATATTTTAAAAATTAAATTAGATGATTGTGATAAACATAATTTTCTCTCATTTTAATTTTCCTAATCATATTCAATTATTACAAATTAATAAAATAATATTATAAAATAATTATATTTATAATACATAAAATATTATTAACAAAACTTATAAAATTAATTAATATCCGCGCGGCGCGCGGGCCATAAAGGAGTTGATTAGCTTGAAGCGTGAAGCTAAGCTTAAGGGTGGATTTTATGTTGACCCTGAAGTTAAACTCGGGTAATTATTATTATTATTTAGTGTTTTTATTGTTGTTGTTATTATTATTATTATTATTATTATTATTATTATTATTATTATTATTATGTAGTCTTTGGGTTATTTGTAATTGCTGTTGTGTCTAATGGGATCATTATAATTTTATAATGTCAGTATCAATGTCATGGATCCAAAATCAAGGAAGATTTTGCAGCTTTTCCGTTTGAGACAGGTGAAATTTGTTTTTAGTAGGTTATTCAATGAATTGGTTTTGTTCTTGATAGTTGTTTATTGGTAACTTCATTTTGGATTGAGGAATATGCTAAGGGGTGATTATGTACCGTTTAAGTTTAAAATTCTATCTTTCTTCATTGTATCGAGGAATTTGCACGCTTTCTTTGTGTTTTGGAAGTGCTACTTCAGATATCGTACAATGTACCCTAGAATCAGATCAAGGTTTTATTAACACTAACTTATAAGTCAATGTATTTTAAGCTTGTTGAATTAAGATTTCAGCCAATAGATATTCCAACACTAACTATATTTTTGTGTGATTATTTTAATCAGATACGCCTACAAGCTCTTTTAAATGACACTTTTATCCAAATGTTATATGAGATGGGAATTTAAAGTTGTTTTTGCTTATTTTTGTTATTTTAGATTGTACATGTATTACTAATTATATTTTATATTATTGAGTTAAGTATAATATAGTTAGTACGATGAGTAAATCTTATGTATTGAAGGATAAACAATGTGCCTATTTGATACTCTGTAGAATTTGCTCGCCTAATAACCATGTATCTGACAAAAGCTTATTTATATTGTTGACTAAAGCTTTTCATAGAATTAATCCTTGTTAGACTCATTATTTAAACCAAGTGGTTTAGTTCTTCATCCCCGTTATCCTCATTCAAAATAAAAGTTAAAATTTAGCATGAGAGTAAGTGTAGTTTGCTGCCTCAGGTATATGTGCTTGTGTAAGTGGGTCATATTAGACAACAATATTTAACGATTTACCAAATAAAATTACCTTGAACAATTTGACTTTAGTTTTTCTTATTTTTGTCTTCTAGATCTCCTTTTCCATTTCCTTAAATTCTCCATGTCCAAGACTCCATTCAATATTGAAGTGTAGCCTTATTTCTCAATTTCCTTTTTGTCTGCAGATTTTTAATGGTGTCTTTCTCTATTTTCCAACTGACATAATATTCAATGACAGGTTTTGGGGAAGCACGGGATAATTTGCATTGAAGATCTTATTCATGAGATACTGACCGTTGGACCTCACTTCAGAGAGGCAAACAACTTCCTGTGGCCTTTTAAGCTGAAAGCACCCCAAGGTGGTTTGAAGAAGAAAAGAAATCATTATGTTGAAGGTGGTGATGCTGGCAACAGGGAAGATATTTAGTTCATCGTCTGCATTGCAGTGAAAGAAATTTATCTGTTTTGATGCTTATGGATTCTATTGAAGGCTCTTAGATTTATATTTGCTCTAAGGTTTAAGAATATATGGTGTCTCCAAAACCAACCTGCAGTGATCCTTTTTGCATGTTTTATCATTCTATTTGCATGGTATATTTAAAACTCCATCTAGTGGATACTCTTCTCCTATTCTTTAACATAATGAAATGTAAAATTATACGTATTGCCTATTTGAATGAGCGGTTTTTATGCAAATTATGGACGTATCCTCTGGTAATCGTGTTTGCTCGATGTTAAGGCTTCCGAAGGCTGGGGAGGACGGTATAGTTAAAAAAAATTATGTTTGTAATGTCCAAAGTACCCTTAATCAACTGTAAAAATCAAAAAGTTGCCTTCGCTCCCACTATTTGTCTTTTCTGGAAAGTGAGTTTTATTTTCGGAATATTTACACGAAATTTCATTTGTCACTTAATTTTTGGAACATTTTTTTTATAATATTTGTAAAAAAAAATTATTTATATATGTATATATATATATATTTTTTTTTCTTTCTATTGTTTTAATGAGGATTAAATAAGTAAAAATTTGTCGGACCTATTTTGTTCATGATTTGACACTAAAAAATTTAATAAGTCGTGAATATTTTAGTTAAATTTATATATATTGGTCGTGTTTTTCTATCCTTATTTTACAATAATAATAATATTAATAATAATAATCAACAACATACTAAATTTTTTATATTTTAGGTTAAGTATAATAACTATTAAATATTTTTAAAAAATTGAAATTTTTGAAAAGATAAATGTAATTATTAAATATTTTAAAAATTTAAATTTTCTATTTTCAGTATTATAAATATTTTATTTGAAATTTTAGTGGCGAAATTTTTAATAATATAAGAGTGTGAGATTTTAAAGTAATTTTTTTTATTATTTCATCATATTCAAAACCAACTAATGAAATTGCAATTAAAGTCTAGCACATAAAGTACAAAAATACTTTCTTTTAATCTTAAAACACAAGCAAAAAACAAAACCTCTATTGGATCTCAACATTCATAGCTTCAACCTTACCCCTACAATAAGGATATCAATAAAATGGAAAGCAAACCTAAGAGAATAATTGTGTAAGAAAAGGTGAAAGAGACATTTAGTTACATGTAAGGAAATAAAAGTAAATGACCAATTTAGCCCAAACCAAATGGAGAAAATGACATAACAACCCTTACCCTGGAACCAAATTGCAAAACACCCTCCCTCCTTGCCCCTTTCTCTATAAATACCCCATTCTTATTTCTCTCTTGCATCCCAATTTCTCTTTTATTCATAATCTTGTTATATTTATTGTTGTTTTCATTTTCTTGTTACTATTTTGTCTTTGTTTATTTTATCTTTACGAAAGTTTCATCATATTTACTACTATTTTCTTGCTTTGATTCATATTTATAAAAGTTGTTTATAAAAGTTTCAACAATTTTGATTCATCTTCTTTAAAAGTTTCAAATTCTAAGTTTATAAATTTATATACAATTTGTATGTATATTTTGATGTATTACATGACATATTCTCATAAGATATTATTGAACCTCTATATTACATAATACAAATTTGTAATAGGGATGTACCAATATACATACTAGATTAGAAATTAAATTTTTAACCTAGTATTTATAACAAATACAGAACCGCGTTACCGTTTGGAGGGAGGTCCGGTGCTTCAATTATAGTCAGTATTCAATTATACTCAAATTGTTTCTTGTTTATTATCGATGAAGAAATTGATTGTTAAAGTAATCAGATGGTTGTTTCTTGTTTATTATCGATGAAGAAATTGATTGTTTAAGTAATAGCTTTAAATTATGTGTTGTGTTGCTGCTGTATAGAAATTGATTGTTTGAATAATAACTTTAAATTCTGTAATGTTGTTGCTGCTGGGTGCGTAGAGATTGTCTACTATGCTGAGAAAGCACCGAGACTATTATAAAGTTCTAACAGAGACTAAAAATTGATTTACAATCCAAAATGAAGTTGGTTCCATTATGTATTGTCATTTATATAATTCAAATATATAACCCACTGTATTTATATAATTCAAATATATAACCCACTGTATTTCAAGTTAATAGCTTTAAATTCAAGTAATAGCTTTTGTTTAAGTAACAACTAATCATGTGGAATGTTTCTAATAATTTGACAATTATTAGGCGTTGACATTCTAAAAAAAAATTGCACTTCCGCTTCAAATGGAGTATATGAGAAAGCTAACATTTTGAATTTTCATTTTCAAATGAAATATATACAAAGAATGCAAAATCAAAACAACATTCATTTGCTGATTCCATGTAGACATTTTCAAATGGAATATATGAGAAAGCTAACATTTTGAATTTTCAAATTACACTTTGTATCAAGCACTCTCTATATTATGTTGTAGTAGTAAAAAATGAAGAAAAGGCTTAAAGTCAATAGGCTCATTGAACCTAAAATTAGAATACTATATAGGCTAGGTTTGATAACCATCAGTTAACAGAAAATTTAATATGTTTAAATCCAAACACTAGAAAAATACTAAAATATATAATAAATAAAAAATTGCTATAAATTTTGATGGCAATAATATATAAAAACTGCACCTCACAGCGTGCAAGAAATTTTGAGTAATATAGGCGGTCAGCCATAATAATAAGAGCATGCTTCCGCTTCATGGAGAATCACCGCATAAAATAGTTCACAATGTGATGACATTTAATTGAGCAATACATATAAAAGTAAAAGCTTAAATACAGTCCTCACATAATAAAACACTCCTTGTATAGTAAATACAGGAAAAGCTTAAATTAAAATTATCAACAAAACGGCAACAAGAAGATTTATGCAAAAATGTATCTGAGCACCCTTTCTAAAGTCCTTAATCTCAACTTCAGGTAACATGTGTTCTTAGCATCTGCCATTGCCAACAGGACCAGGATCCCTAAAACTAAAATGGAAAAGTAAAGGGTGCATTAATCAATGACACCATAAAAGAAAATATCAACCAACTCTTTTGGGAGAGAGAGCATTGCATACCATTCCACAAAGCTGATATTTGTATACATCAGATAATCAAAAATATAGTCAAAATTATACAGCGGCACACAGCTGCAAATCCAATAAGAAAAAGATCAGAACCTAAAATAAGTTAATAAATAATGCAAAAATAAATAAATACTAAGCAACTTACCTATCAGAAAATAAAATGAAGTGCTGGTTATTAGGATCTTGTAGGGCATTTGACAGAAGTCGTCTCTCTACATCAACCATGGACAGTTTACCCCATACCACCTGCAAAAAGACAACTAATTAGTCTCTGTTTAGTCAAAAATAACGGATGGCAAATAAACTAGCTAATAGCTGATGAGTTTATAGCATATAAGCTACCAGATTGAATTTGAAGTGTTTGGTAAAATTAGCGGTTGAACTAACTGATAAATATAAAAAGATATTTTTAATTAATATTTAAGTTTTTTCAATTAAGATAATAAGTGTAAAAAAGAGAGAAAATATGATACGCTATAAGCTTGTGAGAGAAGGTTGTTACCAAACAACTCTGTTTTGATCATGCAAGCTTATAAACAATAAGCTATAAGCTATTCGCAATCAGCTAGCAATTAGACCTTGCAAAACAGAGCCTTGGTCTCACTCTCAGAGGTGCTACTTAGAAAACAACCAATAATTTACACTTCCTACCACCATTGCTACTTTCAGAGGAAATAGCTGAACTCAAAAACATTCAAAAGCTAACTAAAACGAGGTATGTTTATGAAGCATTCTCGAAACAACTAAGCTGGCAAAGATCAGACTAGACTAAATTTGCTGACTTCTTGGGTTGTATTAAACTTCTATGGTTATGAAAATAGGCAAATAAGTTTGAAACAAAAAAGACGAATAAACAAAGTGTGAAATTGAGGCTTTAAGTTTCCAACACAAAAATTGGCAACACAAATAGCCAGTCTTTTTGTTTCATGAGTAGGAATCGAACTCGGTACCCTAAAGTTTATGCAAATGGTCGTGTAGTAATTAGATACGCCATCAGGTTATCCCTAAGTCAATAAATCGTAAGAAGGTTTTAGTTTCCTATACATTTGTTTCCTCTTAGGTACTAAGGTAGGAGCTTGATTTTGATCATAAGTTCAAAACTTCAGCAAAAGGTAATAAGATGCCACATACATTTAAAGGTGTGGAAATAAAAGGTGATTAAAGAAGAATAGAATGATGTTGTACATATTTAAATAAAGTTTTTTTTAAAAGTATATAAACATATGAGATGATTCATTTCACCGATGATTAGTAAACCAAGCAATTAGAAGACAGGTTGTACACCTGGTCACTGCGTATATCCCGTTTAACAAAATAATGGCTCTGGTGAACTGGTTTAGTCTTAGATGCATGCACATAAATTGAGAACTTTCCTTCATGAACCTGCGAGAAAAGAGAGAAACATTAATAATTGAGAAGCTAACAAAACCAACAAATGAAATTATCAAGAATTAGAGTAAAAATTTATTTATTGAAATATGTTGGCAATACATCATATATATATATATATATACTATATTACTAAACAACCAAATTCTATTAGTACTCATATATAACTAAATCCCTACTAATACTCATATTCAACTGAATCCCTATACTTGAGGGATATTAAACATAAATATATTTTGACACTCCCCTTCAAGTCGGTGAATAGATGTTCTCCATTCCCAGATTGGATACAATTCTTTCAAAGTTGCTACTATTTAGCCCTTTAGTTAGAAGATCTACAAGGTTGTCATGAGAGGAGTTATATGGAGTGCCAATTAGACAAGGCGGCAAAAAGGGTCACAATGAAGGTGACTAACAATTAGAAACCGCAATGAAGGCGGCAAAAGGACCACAATGAAGGTGGCTAAGAAATAAAAACCACAATGAAGGCGACAAAAGGACCACAATGAAGGTGGCTAAGATTTTAGGAAACTGCAATGAAGGCGGAACCACAATGAAAGTGGCTAAGATTTTAGGAAAATAGAAACCGCAATGAAGGTGGCAAAAAGGGTCACAATGAAGGTGGCTAAGTTTACCACCATAAAGGCGGCTAGGGTTTATGCAGAAGCAAGACTCTCAAAGATCGAGAGCTCTGATACCATCTCAAGAATTAGAGTAAAAATTTATTTATTGAATTGAAATATGTTGGTAATACATCATATATATATATATATATATATATATATATATATATATATATATATATATATATATACTAGATTACTAAACAATGAAATCTTATTAGTTTTCATATATAACTAAATCTCTACTAGTACTCATATTCAACTGAATCTCTATACCTAGAGGGATATTAAACAGAAACATATTTTGACATAAATCACATTTTATAAATCTGTTCTACATTTATCATGAATTTAAAAGTAAAACATGTCGTCTCTTCATGCAAATTAACAAACTAGTGTTGACAATAGTAGATTGCAAGAAATAGTGGTTTGTCCAAATTTTGCTACGCTATAGTGCTATAAGGCTGCTATAGTACTATAGTTTACAACACTATACTAAATAGTGTATCTCGAAACAAGCAATAGAAATATGATCAAAATCCGTTACACTATAGCAACTATTTGACAACATTGTTTTCAACTAAGCACCCAAGGCTCCCACATCTTTGTCACAACAATTTCTAAGAACACCTCTCATTCAACAATGGGGAGGATTGCGAGTTATTTTGCAATATCTACCACATTATCTATTTCTTTGAAATGCAATGTTATAGACTAATAAATTTGAAAATGGACTTCTGATCAATGTTTAGTCATATAGTTGATTACATTTCCCACAATTCCCTAGGGGGAGAAAGAGTGAAAGATCGCTAACAAAACTCATTACTAAGCTAAAGGGGCAAGAAACCACTACACTTGTTTATCATTCCCTATCTCTCAAACTGACCAAAGTAAAAAAAAAAATTACAAGATACCTACAGGTTTTAGATGTATCAATTATCACACACAAACACACATTATCCCTTGAAGGACAAAAAATAGTTGTGTGCTAAGTGCGACAGTAGCGATTGCACATCCTAAGCCATGGATAAGTAAGCCATCAATCCTTGTTCAAACTCAGAATTTTCATGCTCAAATGTTTGTTTGTATAAGAGATCAACCAATAAAGATTTAAAGAAAGTTTTAGACATAATTAACTACACTTACTAGTCGTTGGGCTTTTTCACCAGGCTACTTAAGGAGTCATTATGAATACTCATGTAACATTCGACTCGCCCTATTGCGTAGCTATAACACTACACAGGGGGGGGGCGTCCAAGATGCTTAACTTAGTTACTGAGGTTAAGGGTTAACCTAACCAAAAGGAACTAAGACGACATAAACATAATCATAGATCACTGCGGATTATGTCGCGTCTAGACACGGCTAAACAACACTCCATTCGGAGGCGCTCCGCGTGTGCGGGAGAGCAATCTCCCCACCCTCACCTCAGGATCAGAGGGCTTGTTTGAGCGCTGCGCTAGGGGCACCACAGAACGGATAGTGTACGTTGACAAAAATAGTGTTGACAAATAGCAATTATAGCATGCTATAGCACTAGCATAATGAAATTTACAAAAATTACTACTTTTCCCCGATATGCTATTTAGTACAAAGAGTTATCAAATAGAGGCTATAGTGGCGCATTATAGCCGTAGCATAGCGGAATTTGAACAAACAACTATTATCTGAGATCCACAATTGACAATACTGCCAAAAATAAGATAAGTGATCGCAAACTAATACAAATGCATCCAATGATTAAATAATAAATAAATAAACAAATACCAAATTGATACGTGAGAAATCCTTACATGGAAAAAGTTATCCAACAATTTTTCAAATGGTAGAGAACCAGGAGTAAAAAACATGAAGGCAATATTCGGATTTTTCGGAACAACAACTGGGGAGTTCAAAATATCCCTAAAAACAACATGTAAAGCAATCTCATCATCTGTGTATTCCCTTGCAGAAACAGGAGGAAGCCAAATAGCCATAGGTTTACACCCTCTATAAGAGAAGACATTACAAGATGTACTGTTTTTTGACCGGTAGATATAAGCACATGTTACGAACATGATTACAAATGAAGCCAAGAGAATAATCCACATTGGCTTCATCATGGTAGGACGGTGGAGATTCAGGCAAGATCTGCATATCACCCATGTTTAGACACCAAAATTTCGTTGTCTTCGTCTATGTAAATGAATCACAACTTTCACCTCCAAAAAATCTTCTTTTCATGCATATTCAGTACCTCATGTTGGATTTTGAGTTTCAAAAACTATTTAAAATTCACAATTTATGCCACCGAAGATATTACTGGGTTGAGTCGCGGACTAGGTCGCTCTCTTTAAGACGTTTCGCGGCACTGCCCAAATTGTGCAAGACAGACTATCAACCACGAAGTCCCCAGGATAAAACAGCCCAAATCACTGTATCGGAGTTCTACTGCATTGTAGAAAATCGTTCTAGAATTACACCCTCAATATGACAATTAAAGTCACTCTCAATATGATGGTTAAAGTCACTCTCAATATGACGATTAATGTCATTTATGACGATTAAAATCATTTATGACGATTAAAGTCATTCTCAATATGGTACTACGACCACTCATAACTACGGCATAATAACTACGGCATAACGACCGCTCAAAAAAAACAAAAGGACTACGGCATATTGACCGCTCTAAAAAACCAGAAGGACTACGGCATAACAACCGCTCTAAAAACCGAAGGGACTACGGCATAACAGCCGCTCTAAAAACCGAAGGGACTACGGCATAACAGCCACTCTAAAAACCGAAGGGACTGCGGTATAATAACCGCTCTAAAAACCGAAAGGGACTACGATATAATTACTGCTCTAAACCGAAAGGGACTACGGTATAATTACCGCTCTAAACCGAAAGGGACTATGGTATAATTACCGCTCTAAACCGAAAGGGACAGAAAGAAAGGGGAGAAGTGGCTCAAAAATAGGCGAGCAGAATATAAGAGGGAGAAAAAAGAAAGTTGGGAAAAGCATCCAACTTTGGTGTGCTTTTCACAATAATTTGATGCTCTTTATATAGTGATGGAAGTAAACTCAGATTTCTTTTCTAAGCAATGTGGGACTTTAGTATGTATAGATTTGAAACTACTCAAAATACTAGAGTTTTCCAATGTGGGATTTCAAAATTATTTCTTTCCAATGTGGGACTTAACAAGTTTCTTTCCACTTAAATTTACAATAAAAATTTCTTTCCAATGTGGGACTTCAACAATTTATTAAATTCACACTATAACATACTTTTTTTTCAACAATCCCCCACTTGAATTTAAAAAAAATGTTTCTAAAATAGAGTTAAAGGCTTCTATAAGATCGTGCATAAACAAAGGTGTCTCTTGACTTGAACATTTGCATAGTAGGTAAGATTCAGATTCAACAAGAGTGACTCGTAGTCTTGAACTTTATCTCTGACATCAAACCCACACACAACCTTTTCATAGGGTGTATTCTCAAAAGCCCGTGCATTAATGGCCCTACACGTGTATCCCAGTATAGTGAACGCTCTAGGAATTCTGCCTCAAAATTCCATAGGAAGCGGCCCCACTTCCACATTCACTTAGGTGAGTCTATCAAGAGTACTCCTGTAGCTAGGTACTCCCTCCACGTAGAGTATAGATCTCATTAAGAGTTTCTATTACCTCATCCTATCATCGCTTCAGGAATCATGCTTCTCTAATTTATAATAGCATGTTCATCTCATATCACTCAACGACTTGTTATTACCCTTTGAACCTAATTCTTGGGATCTTCAGTCTTTTAGGTCGAGTTACCATCATGAATGACTCCATAGACATTAGTCTCATCCTTTTTGATGTATTTATGACTTTCTCTATAGCTAAATCCTTTCGTCAAAAGATTTGCTAAATTCTCATCAGTGCTTACATGATCCACTACAACAACTCATTTAGTAAATAACTTTCTAACAAGCATCTCAACCAGCTTGCTTCTTCACTAGTAGTAGCAGTAGCTAGTACTATCATTTCAGACTCCATAATGGACTGAGCCAATATCGTCTGTTCTTCGATTTCCAAGATACAACACCACTCACTATATTAAAATATAGTCATCAATTGCTTTGGAGTCATCTAATAAGACATTCCAATTAGCAACATTGTATCCTTCAAGGACTATAGGAAATCTTTGATAATGTAATCCAAGACTCATAGTCCTTTTCAGGTATCTCATGACTCTTTCAATAGCGTGCCAATGCTCTATACTAGGTCTACTAGTAAACCTGCACAACAATCCCACAACATAGGCAATGTTGGGTCTAGTATAATCAGTGGCATACCTGAGGCTTCCAATGATGCTCGCATATTCAGTTTGTCTAACACCTTCACCAGTGTTCTTGAAAAGTTTCACACTTGGATAGTATGGTGTGCAAGCAGGTTTACAGTCAAAGTAATTATATTTCTTTAGGATATTTTCAACATAGTGATATTGATCCAAAGAAATTCCCTTTTTTGACCTAGTAATCTTGATTCCCAGGATTACATTTGTTTCTCCGAGGTCTTTCATATCAAAGTTGTTACACAACAATAATTTCAAAATGTTATAGCATGAAAGTTTGAATCAAATATGAGTTTGTCGTCTACATAGAGACATATGATAGTGCAAATGCCATTTTCAAATTTGTAGTAAATACATTTGTCACTTTCATTCACTTTAAACTCATCAATTTAATCAAGTTATCAAACTTTTCATGCCATTTCTTAGGAACTTGTTTAAGACCATATAGAGATTTATCTAACTTATAGACTTGTATTCTTGTCCATGAATTACAAAATCTTCAGGTTGTTCCATATACATTTCTTATTCTAAGTCACCATTTAAAAAAAATTGTTTTAACATCCATCCGGTGTATCACCAGGTTTTGAATAGCCACAAGTGATATAAGCACCCTAATTGATGTTAGTCTAGTGACTGGTAAAAAAGTGTCGAAGAAATCTATATTTTCTCTTTATCTAAAACCCTTGGCTACAAGGCGTGCCTTGTACTTATCAATAGAACCATTGGGTTTTAGTTTCTTTTTCAAAATCCATTTACAACCTATTAGTTTGTAACCAGGAGACAAGTCTACTAAATGTTAGGTCTTGTTAGACTCTAGAGAATCCATTTCATCGTTTATAGCTTCTTGTCATAGATCTGCATCCAATGATGACAAAACTTCTTTAGGATTTGCTGGATTCTCTTCTAAATTATAGACCATATATTCTGGTCTATAATCTTTAGCAATTTTGACTCTCTTACTTCTTCGAGTTTCTGTTTCACCTTGTTTGCTGCTTTCAGTGCTTCTTGTAACATGAACATAACTTAGTTCGCTACCCCCATGATGACTCTTCATCATATGCATAATTTCTATTGATTTTAGTCTTATTTATCTTTAATCATTATTTAATTTAATGAGTTATTTGACATATTTTGTTGATTTTAGTTATTTGATTTAATGAAATGTTTTTGTTATTATTTGCTTAATTAAGTGGAGATTTTTCGTAGTTTTGCGTTGTTACTTTGTTTTAGTGCAGTGCTGAATTTTGGTGAGAAATCAACATGACCTATATGGAGTATTTCAGCCATATCGGGAGTTCTAGATGTCCAATTGGAGTCAATCCAAGTGCTAATGAAAGCTAAGATCCATATCTACAACTTTCATGAAGACACCAGGACCAAATTCAGACTCGAAAGATGCGAAAAATGCAAAATACGTCAGACAACAGATGTTGTGCGCCTGGAGCGCGCCCTGTGCGCCTGGAGCGCATTTCCTGCTGTTTAGTACTGTCAACGCGCGCCTGGGGCGCGCCCTGCGCGCCTGGAGCGCGTAACGCGCATCAACAATCATAAAAACCCAATTTTTTCCTGTTTAGGAATCTTTTTGACTCTTGGGAACTTGGGAGACTTGTGCCCTAGCATAGAAACTCAAAGACGACCGTTTCTAACGCCATTGAAGCAGTTTTATCAAGAATCATCCATGAATCATTCTTATAATTCTTCTTTAATCCTTATCTTTTGTATCTCTGTCATGAGTAACTAAACCCTATTTGTTATGGATGAGTGTAACCAGATGAAACCCTTATTTTTCTGATTTGATTTCTAGTTATATGAATGAGTTTATTGAATTGTTTTTCTCATCTCTGTGCTTAATGCTTTTTATTGCTTGATCAACATTAAAATGTTCTACGATTTGTATTTTGAAACGGAAGTGGACTTTACGAATGTTTGAGATGAGAAATTCATGAATTTGTAGTCTAGGGATAGATGCAGGTCATGAAACCAATTAAATTAGTTGCAAAACAATAATTTACAAGAGAATTTCTATACGGTAATGCTTAATTCTAATCTTAAATCCACTAAGGAATTAGGGGTTACTTTGGAATTAAAGGTTCTGTCACTAAGACATTAGGGCAAGAATAAAAAAGAGAATTCGGTAATAATTCAATAAAGGAATTCAGTAATTAGGATCAAATTAGACACCAAGGTTGGATTCGAAGTGAAACTCATCACTGACATTTTTCTCATTATAAAAGATCAATTTTATTACTATTGTTAATTTCAGATATTATTTCAATCAACTTGGGAACCTTTTGTTCAATTTTAGTAATTAAATATAATTCAATAGTAAAACGCAATCCTTGAGTTCGACACTCGGTACTACCGTTTTATTATTACTTGCAACGATTTAGTACACTTGCTGAAACGCTATCAAGTTTTTGGCGCCGTTGCCGGGGATTGCCATATCACTGTTGAATTTAATTTATTTACTTAATTGAATTTTTTTGCTCTGCAATAAAATTTTTTATTTTATTTTATTTTTAATTTTTATTTTTTTTGAAAAAAAAAATCTTTTATTTTCTATTTTTATTTGTTGAACTTGCTAATGTCATGTCTAGTTGTTTTTCTCTTCTTTGTTTGAGATAACTATACACTGTAGAGCATGGAAGATTATGATGATGATATTCTACTACAATTATATGAAGAGTGTGATACTTGTCTTATATCGGGTATATGTCGCATGATTGAGGGGCAAATCTTGAGCCATTCATTTTTAAGATATCACCCTCAAATCCCTCCATGGAAGCCTCTTAGGTGTGACTTTTGCGGAAAAGCACATAAGAATGGACGTTGTTTAGATGACCTTGATGAACTAATAGAATATGAACACTTTTTTCTCAAACTTACAGAAAACAACGAGTATTATATTAAAAAGATCTATTGTGAACAAATTCTACCTCCTAAAACTATATCCAAAGAATCATATGACAAAGACTTTCACATTACGGACGTTTTGGTTGAATTCATGAAGAATAACATGGTTTCAATTGAAAGATTTGAAAGTCAATGTGAGAGGTTATTTGAGCAAGTGGTTAAGTTTGAGATGATGGAGGAGAAGTTGAAGATTGAAGATAATTTCATTGTTGTGGTAGAAGAAGATAAGCAAGAGGAAAAAGAGGAAAATACGAACGAGGAAAAGAAAAAAGAAGAGATTGATAAAGTTCGAGATTCAATCTATGCCTTGTTCATCAATGTCAAATTGAGAAGGACATGGAAGCAACACCTTTTATTTCTTAAGTTCATGGAATTTCTACCAAATAAAAAGAAAAAGAAGGATTATGTGTTCTTCCTGTCATATATGCCACCTTGACAATAGTTGAGGCGTCAAGCTAATGACTTTAAAGAAGCGCTTCGTGGGAGGCAACCCACAAGTAGAGGTAACTTTTAATTTTTGCAATCTTATTTTTGTTATATGAATTTGTTTCTTTCTAATTGTGTGTAAACGTGCACTATGATGAAGAATTATTAACAACTTGCATTTGGTCTTAAGTTTTATGTTTGACATTTTGAAATTTAAACTATATTTCTTTGCTCATATCATTGCTCAATTCGATAAGTTTCACTAATTTATGCATTGTTGATTACTGCTTGGTTGTTGAAGTCTAACTCGTATTTAAAAAAAAAAGAAAAACACTAAATAAATTTTGAAGTGGCATGTTTGGCATCATTTAATAATTCATACTCTTTCTTATTATCCTAGCTGTGAGCTTTTGAACCTAAACACTTAAATTCTTTGTTGTGTGATTATCCAGACGTGTATTATCCCTTCAGAACTTGCACTAATTCTGACTTGCATCAATTGTAATTTATGCATACATTGAAGCAATTTTATTTGGTCGTTTGAGCCTTTCTAACTACCCTATGAAAATGTTATCCTTTGCTAGCCCCTTTGAGCCTTGCCCCTTTATTTCGGTTACTAGCCACAATACAAAACAAAAACCTTACTTCAATTATATCACCTTACATGGAGTTAGGTAAAAAAAAATTTGTCTTGTCTTGATCAAATTCTAAGTTTGGGGTTGCTCATGGAATAGCAACCTTTTAAGTTTGGGGTGGTGATTCTCACAAAAAAAAATAATAATAAAGAAAAAAAAGAAAAAGAAAAAAGAAGAAAAGAAAAAAAAAACGATAAATAATATCTTCTTGGTTCTTTTGTCAATGTTTGAGAACCTCTAGAATGAAAAGGTGAAGAAAAAAAATGGTAGAATAATTGGAAAATATATGCCTAACTCCAAGTAGTGAAGCCTACTATCCCAAAATGTCCTACCTTTACCTAAGCCCCATTACAACCCGAAAGTCCTCCAAAAATGTATGTGTTTGCTGCATTGTGATTGCTAACTAGAATTTTTTCAAGCCTATGGTAGCGTGATGCATGCTCTAGGATTTGAGTGATAAATTCATAACCCTTATAAACACTTGAGAGAAATTTTGGTGAGATTGTGTGAAGAGAGAGTTGAATTTGATAAATGAATGACAAGGTGTACAAACCTCGTTATTTTTGTAATCAACCATAGAGTATGATGGATGTTTTGTAGTAGTTGAAACTTTGAGAATTGAGTTTGATTTGAATTGAGAAATTGAGTTTAAGTTTGCTTTTAACTGCACCAAATATGAAATTAATTGTTGCTTGGGGACAAGCAATAGATTAAGTTTGGGGTTGTGATGACTCTTCATCATATGCATAATTTCTATTGATTTTAGTCTTATTTATCTTTAATCATTAGTTAATTTAATGAGTTATTTGATATATTTTGTTGATTTTAGTTATTTGATTTAATGAAATGTTTTTGTTATTATTTGCTTAATTAAGTGGAGATTTTTCGTAGTTTTGCGTTGTTACTTTGTTTTAGTGCAGTGCTGAATTTTGGTGAGAAATCAACATGACCTATATGGAGTATTTCAGCCATATCTGGAGTTCTAGATGTCCAATTGGAGTCAATCCAAGTGCTAATGAAAGCTAAGATCCATATCTACAACTTTCATGAAGACACCAGGACCAAATTCAGACTCGGAAGATGCGAAAAATGCAAAATACGTCAGACAGCAGATGATGTGCGCCTGGAGCGCGCCCTGCGCGCCTGGAGCGCATTTCCTACTGTTTAGTACTGCCAACGCGCGCCTGGGGCGCGCCCTGCGCGCCTGGAGCGCGTAACGCGCATCAACAATCATAAAAACCCAATTTTTTACTGTTTAGGAATCTTTTTGACTCTTGGGAACTTGGGAGACTTGTGCCCTAGCATAGAAACTCAAAGACGGTCGTTTCTAACGCCATTGAAGCAGTTTTATCAAGAATCATCCATGAATCATTCTTGTAATTCTTCTTTAATCCTTATCTTTTGTATCTCTGTCATGAGTAACTAAACCCTATTTGTTAGGGATGAGTGTAACCAGATGAAACCCTTATTTTTCTGATTTGATTTCTAGTTATATGAATGAGTTTATTGAATTGTTTTTCTCATCTCTGTGCTTAATGCTTTTTATTGCTTGATCAACATTAAAATATTCTACGATTTGTATTTTGAAACGGAAGTGGACTTTACGAATGCTTGAGATGAGAAATTCATGAATTTGTAGTCTAGGGATAGATGCAGGTCATGAAACCAATTAAATTAGTTGCAAAGCAATAATTTACAAGAGAATTTCTATACGATAATGCTTAATTCTAATCTTAAATCCACTAAGGAATTAGGGGTTACTTTAGAATTAAAGGTTCTGTCACTAAGACATTAGGGCAAGAAAAATAAAGAGAATTCGGTAATAATTTAATAAAGGAATTCAGTAATTATGATCAAATTAGACACCAAGGTTGGATTCGAAGTGAAACTCATCCCTGACATTTTTCTCATTATAAAAGATGAATTTTATTACTGTTGTTAATTTCAGATATTATTTCAATCAACTTGGGAACCTTTTGTTCAATTTTAGTAATTAAATATAATTCAATAGTAAAACGCAATCCTTGAGTTCGACACTCGGTACTACCGTTTTATTATTACTTGCAATGATTCAGTACACTTGCTGAAACGCTATCACCCTACTATTTCTCCATTTTACAGGGAATTTAGTTTCATAAAAGTCAACATCATTTGACTCTTTGATCACTTTTGCATTTAGGTCATAAAACCTATACGCTTTGTTCTTTACCGCATATCCAAATGAATTCTCATTCATAGGTTCTACTGGCGAGTTTAATTCGCTAGGGATAGGGGATTCTGACATAAGTCAGACCACCCAATGTTTGAAAATAAGACAAGTTCGATTGTCTTTTCTTCACTATCTCATAAGAAGATGTTTTGTTTTTAGATTTAAGAACTCTATTCAAAACATAACAAAATAAGCAATATATTTTCTGCACACTAATGAGATGCAACAATATAATTAAGCATACTAGCAACAACTAGTTCAATAAGAGTTATATTTCCTTTCTTTTCAACTTTACCATTCACATGAATCAATTATGGTGCAGTTGTTTCACATATAAATCTAGACAATTTATACAACTTATTTAAACAAACTAGAATCATACTTAGAACCTTTAAATATTTCTACTAAATTGATTTTCAATTATAGTTACAAAGATTCTTAACATGTCAAACATTTCATTTTTGTTTTTCATTTTATGTTAACTTTCCCATAATGTTCACATATATCAAAGTGTAATAAATCTAAAGACTCAGATTCTCTAACTACAAATTTATGTGAACTCTTTATTATTTTAGTTTGACTACAAAAAATCACATTTTTCAAAATCATTTAACAATAACTTTGAAATTAAATCTAAGTTACTTAATTTTGAAATCAAATGGGTTCACATCACATAATATAACATGTCAAAAATTAAAATTACACAACATGTATGCAAAAAGATACATTTTATTGATTTCAACAATCAAACACAAAGAGACATATGTAGGTACAAGTTATTGGATATCGACTTAAAGAGGTTTGATAAAGCAGTAAAGATATCAATATTATTCTGCTTGTTATTGATTCTCCTTCCAGCACTAAAGAAAACATCATTCATGTGGTAAATTCAATTGTGTCTATTTATTACTACAGTAGATCATCCCATAAACTGAAGCATCCTTCGAATCTTAGTTATATGGTTGCTATCATGTTTAGCATCCGTCATAGAAATCAGCTTTGTTTCGCACATCGCTGCTATATCATCAATTTGATCATATGGGT
This sequence comes from Cicer bijugum, assembly GCA_037974875.1. NCBI lineage: Eukaryota > Viridiplantae > Streptophyta > Magnoliopsida > Fabales > Fabaceae > Cicer > Cicer bijugum. The sequence continues at coordinate 1,310,564 of JBBPBT010000584.1, forward strand.
GATCCTAATTGCATTCATTGTTTGTCTTAACTGGCAATAGTTCTAACCTAAATAGAGTTTCACTTTGTCCGATATCAATAAATTATAACGAGTATATCAATATCAATTAATTTATCATTAATAGTTTATTTTATTTCAATAAATTTATTTGTTTACTTTAACTCGTATATATCAACTTAATTATATTTAAATAAGAAATATAGAAGAATTATATATAAATTGAATAAAAACATAGTATCCAATAATTAATATTATAACTACAAATAAAACAAAAATTATAAAGAAAAATAATCGCATATCAATATAGTTAATATCATCATGTAAATATCTCATTTGAAAAAATATTTTATCATATCATCAATGATCTCGTGTATTTGTTAGTATCCACTTGTTTTTAGATAATAAATAATTGTCATCGTTACAAAAAGGAAATTGTGACTTCTATTTTTTTTATAAGTGATAACGAAAGTAGAAACTTAAACATGTTGATTAGGAAAATATAATATTTAAAAGCTACTTGTGAGTTGTGGTTGTACAATCACAAATAAGATAATTAAAACTCTTTTAGAAAAAATATACTAAATTTAAAAAACATCAGTGGTGACACACTGACAGTGTGCCTTTATTTTCGAATAGTATACAAAGAAGCATAATAGTAAAATAAAAGAAAAAATTGCAATAAGTATTTCTAATATATATCTTTTTTTATTGTATTTTGTCGCTGAAATACAACTCACATGTCCATGTTTGATACATTATAAGGAAAACTTGATTATAATTTATAACACATTGATCACCACATGATATGTAGATGGATTCCATTCTATTACACCTTGGTGAAATAGAAGAATCTGCCACATATGATTTCCATACTAAATTGAAGTTGAAAGGTTCAAACCAAACAAAATTGTACATCTTTATAATTTGATATTTGACTTTATATAACTTTAATAGAATGGTAATACAAACATATTCCTAATCTTCAAACAGACCTAGATAACAAATTATAAACATATTGGCTCCACTATTGCTCTGCAACATCTCCACTGCCTGAACAACATGGTCCAAGAAGAAAAAATTAATTTTCATGAGTTGTGCAACAATTACACAAATATATGCATGTCATCAACTCGCCAAATTAATTATATCGGACGAATTCAAGATGTAGCTACCTAATATTAACACTTAAAATAGCCCTTGGCAATAAGTTGGAGTAATGTGCAACTAGTCTGGATAATAAATATTTACAATTAAGAATGCACATAACCTGCAAAACAATATAACCGTGGTTGAATCCTACATGGTACGCTCTTGCAAAAATATACCAATAATTGAAAAACTTTAACGCCAATATTCTGAAAAATATTAGGAATGCACATAAACTGCAAAACAATTACCGTGGCTGAATTCTACATGTTACACTCTTGTAAAAATATACAAATGATTAAAAACGTTTTTATATATTAATGTTATGATAGAAAAGAAATTCTTATAGATGTAAATCATAAATTTACCTATGCGATCATAGAGCTTTTGTGTGTGGTGACACCAAACCAGTATTGATACTTCGATTTTAAAAAATACTAATAAGTTCCTGGTACTAATAGAAATAAAACTCATATTAGTAAAACATTATACTCAAATTAAGATGGAATGGTAACATAGAGATTAAAAATTAAAAATTTAAGATGTATGAACACAATTGTATGAAATAAGAATTATTGCATGTACCTAAAAAAGATACATGAACGAGAATAATAGATCACAGAAAAAACACTATATACCCTAAAAAAGAATAGATCACAACAAGAATAACATAAACCTGTTTGAATATATATTAGAACAAACTAGTCTAAATTACATTTAATACAAAATGAAGATGCATAAACCAATGGCTTTTAAATTGATCATATTTGTTCATGTATAAACCAAAGGACTGCCCTAAACATCTACTAATTTAATATTAATCAAATAAACATATATAATTATATGTTACAAATTTTAGTCAAATTTAAGGGCACAACTATAATACAAAAAGTCCATTTCAAATGTAACTAATTTCAGGGCAGAGATCTATATTGCATGTTTTGCAACAGTCCAAGTTGAACGACAAATCCTCTACTATATCAACTTATATATTAATGCTTATAAGCATCCTCTTGTCACCAAGCAACATGTATCTCTACAACAAAATAAGTCAGTAGCATATGACTTCAGTCCAATGTAATATGATGAATTCCTACATCATAGAGCTGTAAAATTACAAAACAAGAAACATGAATCTTTGGTTTTCACATTACTTTGAATCAAAATAAATCAAATACTTTGGTTGAAGTTGAGGGAATTCAATATTGTCACATTACTTTTATAGGAGGAATTTTTTTCATTTCAAAGTTAATAATATCATAACATCAAAATAGTTTGTTGGAATGTAATTACTTATCCTATAATTTATCAAAATAATTTATAAATAGAAAACTATGCTTCTAGCCTCACCAATTCTTCTACCCTCCAAATGCCTCACATTCTTCTACCTTCACCAATTCTATAAGGTGTTTTCATAAACTATCCTGGAGAGATTAATGTATCAAAGATTTGAATAAGGAGTAACTATATATAGATGTTCATTCTCTATTAATGTATAGAATTCATTATTTATTTTATCCCCATTTTTTTTTGTCTTTTTTATTTTAGATTAAAGCTTTCAAATCCAGGATAAGTCATGAATTACGATGCCATAAAACTCCATTGCATATAGGCAAGGGGTTCTAGGATTTATTGATTTTTCTTTTAAACATCACCTAGTAAATAGTAAGATAATGTGCCCTTGTGATTTCTGTAGTTTTCAATATAGTGTTCACTGGGTGAGGTGTTTGACCACTTAATGTGTAAAATAATTCCCAAGGAATACATTGTTTGAAGTTGTGCAAATATTATATCTAAATCATATTATTTTTAGGAGCATACATAGTATTAGGTTGTCGTGTGATTGTTTTGTTGTGAATAATATGTATCTAATATGATAATAATTTATCTTAAATAATTTGATATTATAGGAAGATTCTCCTTTGAGTGATTTTAATGTTATAATATGATATTATTTCTTGAATGTTTTGTTATAGCGTGATGTGTTTGATACAACTCTTTGTTGATTATTTGTATACTCTCCTTATTTATATTATACTATCAATATCATTTCAAAATTCACCTCATTTATTATTTGTATGCGTATTTGCGAAAACGCCTTACAAATTATCATGTGAAGATTCATACTCTAATAGGTGATAACAATAGGGAGTCTTCTATAGTATTTTATCTAGTCTTGAGCTGAAAATACTTTTTATAAAGTTATTTACAATTAAATATTATATTATAATAAATTATGTCTTTTGACTAAAATGTTAATGATTTATTTATAAAAAAAAACGAGTTTACTCTATTTTATTATTATAATAAGATATTTAATATTATTTTTTACAATGATATGTATTTATGCTAATGTGATAACTTAAGCTATTATTTTGGTTTTTTAATAAACTTTAAAAGGAGTTTTACTCTTTTATTTAAGTGATTTTCTCTTCACTGCAAATTTACCTTTGAAAAGTATTTTTTTTAAATATCACTATTGAGGTCTTTTTGTTTAAAGTGTCACAACTACTAAACTAAAATATTAGATAATTAAAAAATATTTTTAAAAGCTAGTTTTAAAAATCCGAAAACAATAATATCTAGCTATGTAGAGAAATGTTAAAACAAATTCTCTAGCACACTCTCCTAAACAATAAACATTATCTCAACTACTCAGTCACAACACCCTTAATTTAAAATACACATGATTTGGCAACCATGTATGCCAGTTTGAAAAATGCTAATTCCTCAAAAGCATGCTGAAAATCTAGTTTTTCTTTTCCACTGTCCCCAATATTTCATTCTTATAAGGAGATTTCCATGGTACAATTAAAAATTAATATATTTTGAAATTATCAAAATTATATTATCAATAGTTTAATGACATATTATATATAAATAAGTTAGATCATATTTTAAATTTAATATTATTAAATTTTGAAGTATTATCTTTTTGTTCTATTTTAAAATAATAAATATTTATTTATTAAACTATGTATAAAAATAATCGAGTTTCTTCTCTTTGTCATTTTTTATTGTCTCACTTCGCCATTCTTCATCGTTATTTTCCTCCGTTCTGCACTATATATGTCTGACGTTAGTTCATTAAGAATCAAATATAAAACAAACCTGAAAATAATAGCACAACGATGACAGTACGTGGTTGACAGTACTAAGACGACAGTGACGCAAACACGAACGAATTAAGAGTGAGATTAAGGAGGGGTCTTCTTGTGGTGGTGGAAAAACGATGAAAAATTGATAATAATTTTAATTTTAATTCAAATAAAAAAATTTAGAAAAGAATAACTAAATTTATTGAGATTAAATTAAAAAGATAAATTTACCAATACAAATAATTTGATCAACTTAATATATAATATATAGATATTGATATGAAAAAAATAACATAATTATTGATTAAAAATAAAAAATACTGATATACTTTTTAAGAGTATCATATAAGTTATATTGTATTTATGGATGATTTCGATGGCACCGTCTCCTCTATTTTGCTCCTTGTAGTTGAAAGATGTGTGAAAAGTAACTCTCAAACCGTTCAAAAATAAATTATTATAGATCTAAACGAAAAACAAATCAACATAAATTGTTTTTTCTTTTTTCTTTTCTTTCTATAAGCACCGTCATTTTACTATGCAACCAGAGATTGAAATAGGTCAAGGGGACTGATAGAGGTCTATAGTTTGGCCTACGTCAGGTCCAAGTCAAGTCAGACTTTTTTTTAAACAAATCAAAATTTTTAAAAAAGTATATTTATTTAAAAAGATCAGACTATATGTCACATAATAAGTGTTTTATGTCTATTAGACCGACCTATTTAAATAAATATAAATAATAATTTTTTACAACTACAATTATTATATTAAATTTTAATCTTTTTATTTTATATTCAACTTTTAGTAATTTACGTATATTAACCTCATTTATTTTTTTTATATATTTAAAAGTATTATTATAAAATATAATTTAAGTATAAAGTATATAAAGTCATATATATTCTTTAAAATGTGATGTTAAATATCAAAATAGAGCTTAATTTCATTGAAATATGAACTCGTTAATCTATTTAAAGATATATTTGATTACTTATTAAAAAATATTAAAATGAAATAGGCTTTTAAATAATTAATTGAATT
>JBBPBT010000584.1:1322860-1338615 GCA_037974875.1 Cicer bijugum
ATATACAATTTGTCTTGAAAAATAGAGATAAAATATCAATCTTCATATACTTTGTTAAAAAGTATAAGAAAAGAATAGTCAACACATATTCAAAATACACATGTTTATATAAGTAAATTATTTAGTAGAGAAAAATATTCCGTTAAATTCAAATTTTTTAAGTAGACCAAGAGAAAAACATGTTGCTTAAAATTACATTGACTATCACTTCTGCTTTTTACACAGATTTATAAACGGTCAATATATATTTAACTTGTGAGTACGAATAAACAATATCTATTTATAAATCATAAATTCGTGTAAAAAAAATTGATGCTTTGCTTAGAAGTAATGAAACTATCCTGATAAATTCAATATAAACTATCACATATTTCCTCATCCAAACTCAAGATTGTAAATAAAATATATGCATAATATATGGATAATATATGAAAGTGGACATCTACTAAAAACTATGTTGATAATTGTAACGAAGCCATATTTTTTAACCCTATAACTAATATATGGATCAATATTCTGGTGAAAAAAACTTAGAGAAACTAGACTTTGCAAGACAAAAATATGACCTAAGTTGAAAATGTTAGGCCCAAAACTAATCTATTATATGTCAAAAGTCTAATTATAAAAATCCACTTCACTCACCCCTAGAATTTTATGAATAGACCTTACTTATTAACATAACAACGAACTTCAATTCTATTTTAATTAACTTTATTTTTTAAAATATTTAACATTATATTATATTATATTTCAATTATATTTTAAAATAATATATTTAAATATTTCAAATATTAATGCAAACTAATATATATAAATTTATGATTTAACACAAATATCAAAACTTAATATTATAATAATAATAATAATAATAAAAATAATAATAATAATGATAATAATAATAATAGTGATAAGATACACTATTAAAAAAAACATTATAAATATTATGATCCTATAAGATTCTACAACAGCGTTATTACAAAAATGTTTGTCAGAAAAACGCTGTTGTACCTCTGTTAATTTTAAAATATTATATAACACTATTTTTATTTAAAAAGGCTTTAAAAAATATTGGCCTAACTTTTATATATGTATCATATGCATCCAACTTGTTACATATATATAATCAATCCGAGGTAGAGATTTGGTGAAGATATTAGCTATATGATTATTTGAGCTCATTGAAGAGGTTTTAAATGTCTTTGCTTTACTATTTGGTTTAATTTAATTGTTGAATAGTTTAGAAAAATGAACTTGTGTTTCACAATGAGGTTTTTGCAAATTTATATACAAGAGAGAATATCTCAAGAAAGGAAAATAAAGAAACGATATCAATGATGATAAATAGAGAATAATCAACACTTTCCCTTAAGCTGGAGCATATGTATCATATGCATCCAACTTGTTATATATATATAATCAATCCGAGGTAGAGATTTGGTGAAGATATTAGCTATATGATTATTTGAGCTCATTGAAGAGGTTTTAATGATGCCATATAGGATATTATCTCTCATGAAGTGACAATCAACTTCTATATGTTTTGTCCTTTCATGAAAAATTGGATTTGAAGAAAGATAAAATGGCGACGGATTATCACAATCTTATTAACCACAACTTTATAAACTGAGAAATGGGGCTCTAGAGGTGTGTAATGACAACATACTATAACACTTCAGCAATTGAGCGATAAAGGTAACAAATCTGGAATGGGATGACATTGAAACTTAGATAGCGTAGACACCAATTTAGAATTAGCCATATCTGCTTGTCTAGATTATCCTTGATATATTTGTTTGAGATAACTTGCCAGACATTGGCGTAGACACCAGTTTAGAATTAGCCATATCTGCTTGTCCAGATGATCCTTAATATATTTTGTTTGAGATAACTATGAATATGTTGTATTTCATATTGATTTTGTGCAGAATACAATATGGTATAAATAGCCTAAGGAGTACAAGTAAAATGGTAAGAGAATATTCCTACGGTACAACTAATAAAAGCTGTACACTATCCCTTAATGGACATGGACAGAATCGTAACCAACAATAACAGTGTAGACCTATGTAAGCTGCAAAAAAAAAAATTGTTTTTTATCCAAATGCCCTTCATGAAAACTTGTTTCATAGAAGTACAAGATGTTATTGGAAAATGCAATCTAAATTAATTTAAGGATATTTTAGGAATGATTTCATTAAAATAGAGAAGAAATGAAGAATTATTGAGTTTTGCTTATATTTTTTACCATCCAACTCGAAATTATTGCTGCTAATATTCGAAATTGGATTAGTGTATCATACCACATGAACATAGATAAGTACAAACAGTGAGGAAGAAGACAAGATGTAACAGGGACAGTCTTAGGTCGTGTCTTTATTGGATGAATAAAGCTGGATAATAATGCAATAAAAGGTGTGGATGGAGAAGAATATGTGGGAAGAACCCCCAATTGCAGAATAGATTGAGAGGTTGGATTGGAAGCGGATGTCTGCTAATGCTTTCACTATGTCTGCCAATTTTTCGACTGACGGGGCCAAGACCTTTTTGGTTAGGAGAGTATCCCAAAAATGTACATTCATCGTATCTGAAATAAAGTTTATTTTGATTGTAAGATAAAAAAAGAGTAACAATAGGCACTTTTTTTCAGCATTAAATATGTAAAATGAACTTGCCCTGATATATTATATTGATTCAGAATGGATAACTTTATAATTTTTTGTCTTTCCTTTTTCAATATTAATAATTAATTCTTTGTACGGTTAGTAGTCTTGTAGTACATATATTATGACGACAAGAAACTTGAATTGCATTTTAGCACAAGATTTGTGGGGAGAGAGAACAGGGTGGTTATGTTTGTTGGTCTTTCAGTTGTATACTCGGCAGAGAAGTCATACCTGAATTTTCTACTTTAGGAGGTTCTATCCTCATGTACCACTTTTCCTTTTCATTTAAGAGAAATGATATTGGAACACAAATCCAAACACAAATACAAATACATATACCCTATACATATACAAAAATAAATACGTATACACACTTAGGGACATTTTAGTCATTTTATGAAATTTTATTCCATTCCTGAAAACCCTTTCTTTCTCTCTTTCTCTCTTCTCTCTTTTCTCTCTTCTTCTCTTTCTCTCTTTCTCTCTTCTCTCTTCTTCACTATCTTCTCTGTTCCACCATTCCATCATTCTGCCGTTTTCACCAATCTTTTATTTCGCCGATCCTGTTTCGTTTCGCCGATCCTGTTTCGTTTCGTCGATCCTGTTTCGTTTCGCCGATCCTGTTTTGTCGATCCTGTTTCGCCCTATTAAGTCATTGTAAGTTTACTTTTCCATATCATTAGGGTTTTTAGTTATTGATTTAGGGTTTCTATTTTTACTTCTCTGTTTAGGATTTAGGGTTTCTATTTTGGCTTGTTCGTTTCCATTTTTAGTTATTGATTTAGGGTTTCTATTTTAGCTTCTTCCTTTAGGATTTTTTAATTTTTAGGGTTTCTATTTTTTACTTCTATGTTTCTATTTTTGTCTTTGTCGGTATTATTATTATTATTATTATTATTATTATTATTATTATTATTCACATATGTTGTACACAAATTCAAACACCAATGTAGTGCTGAAATTAAGTGATTTTGCAAAAGTTAATATAGTGAGGCAACACACCTTAATACTATTTCAACAGGAAATAACTCATGTAACATAATTCTAACAAAATCCATTCACATTTTCATAAATTTTAATATAGATAGTTGAGTTATTTTGGAAGAAAATGCATCAGAAATGTAAATAATAAATGCTTGCATTTTTCAATGTTTAAGAATGCATCAAATAAACAAAAAGAAGAAGCAATTAAAAATCGATGTATCTGAAGATAGAAACGATGGTTTCTATATATGAAATTAAAATCGTGTTTTTATCAAAATAGGTAATCAGTATTTTTTCGAAGGGGATTAAGTTTTTTTCAACCAAATGAGTGGCTACTACATTGTTTTCTATGTTTCATGAGAGAGAAACTTATAAAATTTGAATTTGATAGTATACCATTTATTGAAAAAATCTGCTCTCACTATTAATAGGTTTTATAATATAATATATAATTTACAAATTTTTGGTGCTTTATTGTCGGAGTTGGCTAGTAGGTGGGATGGACGTAGTGGGGGAATTGTTTATCAAATATTTATGATATGCAATTAGACTTGTTAATAACATATTATTTGTCAACAGATGAGGTGGAAATTAGTACCCCTTTTGAGAATGTTGGGGATGAAGTCGCATGTGAGCCTAATGTGGACAGTTCAACAAAAGCAACGTCAAACATAATTATGAGAATGAAAGATAAACCAAGGAATCGAGTTAAAAGTGTAGTCAATCAAAATCCATTTGTGAATCCGAATGTGAGGAGTTCTCTATAGCGATGTAGTTGGTGGGATTTGAACTGCACTTTTTGCCTGTATTTTTCCTTTATGCTTTTATGAACAAAAATGAATGAACTTTATTTATTTCTTTCTTTATGATGAAGTAAGGATTTAGATTTGGTTAATTAAGTTGTGTAAAAATTGCTGAAGTTATGTAGTTCAGATGAATTATGTCTGAAAATTCAAATTTGTTGAAGTTAAGTTTGCTGAAAATTCAAATTTGCTGAAAATTTGTTGAAGTTAAGTTTAATTTTTGGCAAATCATTTCCACCTTCAAACATTCAAATTGATTTTAAATTCATTAACCAAGTTGTTCACAATATTAACCATGTTACTTAAAGCCATTAACTAGATTTATATTTTGTATGATAAGAATGACCATTCTGTTCAGTTCGAATCTATTAACCAAGTTGTTCAAATCTATTAACCAAGTTGTGCAAGAAATTCATTAACCAATTTGTTCACAATATTGACCATGTTCATTTACGCCATTAACCCGATTTATATTTTGTCTGATAAAAATGACCAAACATTCTGTTAAAATTTATTAACCAAGTTGAGCAAGGAATTAACAATATTGTTTTAATTCATTAACCAGATATATATCTTGTTTGATTAGAATGTCCAAGGTTTCAGTTCAAATTCATTAACCAAGTTGTTCATAACATTAACCATGTTCATTTACGCCATTTACCCGATTTTCTAATTGGTTAATCGATTTTCTAATTCACAGAACAAAGCTTCACTAAGTCAATCGATTGGGAAATCGATTACTAAAATGTTTTTCATCAGACATGTGTTCTATGATTAAAGAAATCGATTGGACAATCGATTTGCACATCAATTGGAAAGAATGCCTAAGGTTTTAGTTCAAATTCATTAACCAAGTTGTTCACAATATTAACCATGTTCATTTACGCCATTAACCCGATTTATAATTTGTCTGATAAAAATGACCAAACATTCTGTTAAAATTTATTAACCAAGTTGTGCAAGGAATTAACAATATTGTTTTAATCCATTAACCAGATGTATATCTTGTTTGATTAGAATGCCCAAGGTTTTAGTTTAAATTCTTTAACCAAGTTGTTCACAACATTAACCATGTTGGTTTGCATTAACCCGATTTATATTTTGTCAGATAAAATGACCAAACATTCTGTTAAAATCCATTAATGACAAAAAAGTGACAAATGTGATAAACACATACATGATTATCATACAATCCATTTACTTGATTGTTTGTTGCAACAAAATGTCATATAAAAAATTGATAAAATATTTACATTTTATCACATAGTTGTGTTGAATTGTGACAAAAGATCCAAGAATGATGTATTACCTCCAACCTGAAGAACAACATACAATAAGTTAGCACAACCTTACATATAATAATACAACCATCTTATATATAATAATACAACCACACACTCATTCATAAATTCAAATACGAACCAATGTGTTACTTTCGATAGCTTCAATAGATAATTCTATGCAGATGTTACTTTCATTATGACTTCTCACTCTTTCAGTATTGTTCTCCTACAAATTTCAATAAACAAAAAAGAAATATTTTAATGTAATATGTACATGATGGATGGATACTTAATTTCTGGACGAAAAAAACTTACAAAGGTAGTCTTTCTGTTATCGCGTTGATCGGTTTGATTTCGTGACCGTTTTACGATTTTTTCAACTACAGATATTTTTCTTTTTGATGGAGGACGACCTTTACGCTTGACCCACAAAGGACTGTGAATTTCATTATCATTGTTTGGACTTGAAGCATCAATAGAACTTCTTTTAACCTTGTTAATTGTAGTATCCATGGTGGGCACCTTAGAATTAAATTGATGCAATATTTCATGGAGTGCCTTAGTCGCATCTTCAGACTCTGCAGCTACTTCAGCAACTTCATAAAAATGCTTGCACAATTTGTCAAACCTGTCCATTTGTGGCTTCAATTCTTTCACACCATAACTACTTTTAATATATGAATGTTTCCTTTTAATATTTTTCTTCCACCTTGTTAAGATATACTTCTCTGGCACATTTTTAACTCTCTCTTGAGTACACACAGATAACACATGACAACACAAAATACCTCTAAACTCAAACAATGAACATTCACAGTTGACATCATTAGTTTCTCGATTAAACACAACTTTTAAGACACGCTCTTTTGGTTTGTCTCCAATTGAAACTTCCTCCAACACATGGTATGTAGCAAAGGAACCCTCCACATTATACAAGGAAGCAACACAATTCATTTTAGATCTAAATTTTGTTTGAATTTCCTTAAATTTGGCATGAGTGTATTCACCGTGGAATTGCTTTTCAATTGACGAGTTTGACCCACAAGAAATTGTAGTATCCATCGAATTAAAATCTGCTTCAAATGCCTTTTCTGCTCGACTTCTGAGAGCATTATCATATTGTTTTACAAATTGATTTAAACTTGTCGTTGAATTGATATAACCATCAAAGAAAGAATGTATACTCTCACTTCGTTGTGTAGTAGACATACTTGCCCAAAAGTATTTCCTTAGCAAGGTTGGTGCCCATCTATGACATTCGTCATACTTATTAGTCAAATATGTTGTGTCAAAAGTCACAACATCTCCAAAGTATTCATAAGCAACTCTACTTCTTGCGTCGGCCCAAAACACATTCCTTACGTGAAAATTATCATCCAAATCTATGTCATAGAAAAAATCTGAATTTTGTTCCCTCATTTGGCAGAAATAGCTTATCAAGGCCTTTCCATCACCTTTTTTTCCTATTGCGCATCGTTCCTTATTAACATAATTCCTCACGTCTCTTTCACAAAATGGTACGTTTTCATGTCCTCCTGCATCTTTAACAAGAGATTGAAATGTCTTGTTGATCCTTACTCCTGCATCATCATTGATTTGTATTATTCTCTTTACATACAAATTCATTTTCTTGTTAGCTTTGAACAAGCTTGCCTTTGTAGGACTTGTCTCGTGAGTATGATCGGGTTCAAATTTTGTAATGTACCACAATCCATCTTTATCCAACTTAATAACAATCTTGGCAGGATAATTATTTACCTTAGTTGGAAGTGTTTTTAACGTACACGAAATTTTTGACACTTTAGCCCCCTCTCTTGAGCATGATAAAATTAAGTAGCAGGGCTCCCCATCTTGCCCTTTTCTTGAAGATCTAATCTTCCACCCAAAACCCTTTCTCAAAGCATACTCTTCATAAAATGATTTGACTTCTTCTAAGCAAGAAAAACACATCCCTATTGCAGGCTCCCAACAACATGTGTTGTCATCATCATCAAGGTTGTCAACCCTGATACCTTCATCTTCAATAGTACCACAATCCATGAAGTTTCAATTGATAGCACAAATGTCACACAAAAACTACAACACAAAATTCAATTTGATCATTAACCACCTATTGTACTTCATTAACCAATAATATTTACACTATTAACCAGAAACAAAAAATCAGAAAAACCTATAATTAAACACTACTAATCAAATAATATGAAACTTAAGATTTCAAATCTGATTAACATCATTGATTAAAAGTGATGAAACTTAATATTTAGACAAAAATAATTAACATAATTGATTAATAGTTCACAACCTTAAGTTTTAGACAAAAATAGGTCATTAACCACATATGATACTTCATTAACCAATAATGTTTATATTATTAACCAGAAGCAGAAAAACCAGCTATGAACTCAAAAAACGTGTAAATAAATGGAAAAATGAGGAAATGGGGAGATAAAGTTACCTTGCAAGTGAGGAGATAAAGTTGCTCAAGTTACTTCATAAAATTTTTGATGAATGTGTTTATTTTTGAAGAGGAATACCAAAAAAAAAATCTGAAAAAAGAGAGAGACAAAAAAGAGAAAGTAAAAAAAGGGGGAAAAGTAAAAAAAGAGGGGAATTTAATGAAGTGAGAGAATCTGTGGGACCCATATGTATTGTGTTTGTATTTGTATTTGGATTTGTGTTCCAATATCATTTCTCATTAAAAATATTCCCAAAATGTATAGGGACCTGGGGATTAATTAAACGTTAGCCAATTGTATCCCGAAGTATTGCACTATACTCGCCATTGGCAATTTTCTGGGACTAGAAAGGGTTAAATATATGCATAACAAAATATATTTCAGTCTTGCAATAAATTTGTGTTTGGAGTACTGTGAATCTATTGCCTGTATTGCTCACTTGACTTAAATTGATAATAGGAAGAAAGAGCTTCAGCTAATTCACTGGCTAGCAAAATCGTTGAGTCAATGAAGTTTCTGGCTTCCCTGGTAATTTTTTCAGGAAATGGTGTTTATCTTTTTGTTAAAGTATTGGTTATGCTTATTTCTTATCTTTTTACTGATATGCATCTGTAATTGATTGTAGGCTCGTATTTATGAAGGCAATGAACCAATTCAATTTCATTCTATTCTACAAACCATCATTGTTTTTAAGGTTTGTGGGATGCTGATATTCTGGAAGCTCACTCCCCATCTATTACTGGCTAAGTAACTTTTTCTTATTCATTTCAATCAGGGCGGTCTTAGTGATGGATACAAGACTAACATTGCGGAAAAGGAAATTCCAGATGAGACATACAATGAGGATGGTGTTGCATTATTTCGCATCCAGGGCTCTGGACCAGAGAATATGCAAGCTATACAAGTTGAATCGGTATGCCTCATTTCCTCTTTGTAGTGGTCATTTGTCTATCCACTTATGTTTTATTCGGCGCGAACCTTTTGAATTTACTGGTTCTGTTTATGTAATCAAATTTTCTATTCATGTTTGACAACCAGGTTGCGTCTTCCTTGAATTCCTCTTATTGTTACATACTTCACAATGGGCCTGCTGTCTTTACTTGGTCTGGAAGCAATACAAGTGCAGAAGACCAGGAACTTGTAGAGAGGATGCTGGATTTGATAAAGGTCTGATGTCTTGATTAGGATATAGTGAGAAAAATTTAATGGGTCTAAGCTAAGACCAAGAAGTTAGCATTTTGTTTTTTGGTCAAATAAATGTGTTGGTCAAGCAGCTAGGTGGGGGTGAAGTTTTATACACTTTCATGTTGAAAATGGTTAAGTATACCGTTATTATCATTTTTACCAGTCAATCACACTAGGAGTGCCTCTGTTGTCATAGGGGTTCTGGGTTTGATGCTATTCAGTGGCATGTCCCGTAATCTCTATATCTAGGACATGGAGTTACACTGATGTGAAAAAAGACCTGTAATATTAGTCGATTCATAAATGCAAAATTAGTGTGTTAGAAGACATCAATTTCTACTTTTTAAACTTTCAAATGTCCAAAGAGATTTCTATCAAATTTATTTCTGGTTTTCACTTGCTTGGAAAATTTCTGCAGCCAAATTTACAAACCAAACCACAAAGGGAAGGGACAGAATCTGAACAATTTTGGGATTTGTTGGGAGGAAAGTCGGAATATCCCACTCCAAAGATTACTAGGGAGGCTGAAAGTGATCCTCACCTATTTTGTTGCAACTTCTCAAAAGGTAAGGGATCATTTTTCTTGTTTGCTGGATATTTACGGACCCCCTTCCCCCTTTGAAGGCAAATAGCTGACTTGCTTGTGATGGTTTTCTTCTGCCGCCTAATTGAACAATGAGCAGGAAATTTGAAGGTTAGTATACCCACTGATCTGATCTGATCTGATCTGTTAGCTCTGGTAACATTATACTTAATTTTGGGACTTGTGGAAATGCAATGGTATGAATGTGTGTTAAAGTATTGTCTCCTGACTTTCAATAATATTTCATGTATAGTATGTTAAGTTACTTGTCATAAAGAAAGGCTTAATGATCGGATCCATTTTAAGCACAAGTTATATGTGATTAATAAGATTGAGATGAGTTTAATCAATCTAATTCTGTTGTAACACCCCGGCCATTCCCTCATGGAAATCTGACGAGTTTTTGCCTTCCGTGGGTGACGAGTTTTTGCCTTTCGTGGAATTCGAGCCCGGTACCTGGAGGATAAGTACCGCCTCCACACTGTTCCCACTACCAATTGAGCCACCTCAATTGGTAGTGGGAACTGTGTGGAGGCGCTACTTATCCCCTAGGTACCGGGCTCGAATCCCACGGAAGGCAAAAACTCGCCAGATTTCCATGAGGGAAAGGGGGGGCGAGAAAGTCGTGAGGTAGCATCGCCGGTAACGGGAATGGCCGGGGTGTTACAACTACTGTTTGAAGCTGGAAAATGATAGGTTCTGGTATTAACAATGGCATCAGTATGAAAAGCTGGGAGTATTCTCCAGTTAATAGTATGAACATGAAAATAGAGGCAGGTGCGGGAAAAACAGAACAAACATCGTAACAGTGAGCTATCTTTGCTCCAAGGCCTAAGCCACCCAGAAATTCCTTGCTAGTTATGTCTCATCCCCATCCTCATCCCCCCTAATATTAGGTGTTCATTAAGTTATTTATAATGGTATTAAGTATGTGCTTAGATAATAAGATTGTTCAAATAGTTGCTTTTTGAAAGATTACTGAAATTGACCGAAGAGGTTATTCAAATCAAACTTAAAGCTAATCGTGTGAGAGCAGCAAAAGAGAACAAAATACAGCTAACCTGATTAATGGCCATCACATCATAGCTTCTTTTAAAGACTTAATTTTGGTGAAAAATGGTGATAGATAAGTCTGACCAATGTGATATGGATCACTGTTTTTATACCTCAGTTTACTAAGGGGACATGTATAAAATTTTATAGGTGAATTTACTCAGTCCTGTGTCTTACACTGCTTGTGACAATGTGAATACTTGGATTTATTTCTGCGACAATGCATTAATGTGGAACAATTTTTTCAGGTGACAGAGATATACAGCTTCTCTCAGGATGATTTAATGACAGAAGACATTTTCATCTTGGATTGTTACTCAGAAATCTTTGTCTGGGTTGGCCAGCAGGTTGACCCCAAGAGTAGAATGCAGGCTCTAACAATTGGTGAGGTAAAACTGGTTTTGCTACTAGCATAACTTAGTGGCTACTCTTTTGAAGACTCCGTGATATCTTTTGTTAATTTAATGCTTGTGTTCTATAACATCCCTGTATTATTATGAAACCAGAATATTTTAATTTTATCATTTTCATTTTGAATTTAACATCTATTATGTTCTAGATTTGGCTGTGGATTTATGAACTCATTATTTTGAATTGAACAGAAATTTCTTGAGCATGATTTTCTTCTGGAAAAATTATCTCGTGTGGCTCCAATATATGTTGTCATGGAAGGGAGTGAGCCACCGTTTTTCACTCGCTTTTTTAATTGGGAGTCGGCGAAATCTGCAGTAAGCTTATCAACATAATGGCATAATCATGTGACTTTTAACATCCTGATATTGACAATTCCTTTTTAACTTTGCAGATGTTGGGCGACTCATTTCAACGGAAGCTTAAAATCGTGAAAAATGTGGGTACTGCACCATTGGATGTAAGTCATTTCATTTTCTTAGCTTCCTTTACAATCTCTAATGAAATGTTCCCTTTATTTTCTTTAAATATTCATGGGACCCAATATTCATTCAAAGTCAAGTTTTCAATATTTACCCCCTTGTTAGCAGTTTGGTGAGTGAAATGAGACTTCTACTTATAAGGATTATTCTGAACCCTATTTTAATGGAATTTATTGTAGGTACAGTTTGCGTTTCAAATTTTAAATTAGAGATTCAGGATAATTGACAAATAATTTAGCTGCCTCGATAAATGTTTAAACTGACTATGAAGTAGTTTCAGATTTTTGCATATTTAGTGACTGTTAATACATAGACACTGAAGTGTGACATTATCGTTGTGATGGCTCCCCTGAAAATCTAAAACTGAAAATAAATTATATCAGGGAAATAAAACTACTTTTATGCTATTGCTTATTGCTTAATCTTATTTATAGCTTCAAGAAACCTGTAATACATTTGTGCTTTCTAAATGCTGTTAATAAATTTATTTGTCCAACCTTCAATATCAATATCACTGCCAAATTTTGATGACATGTGCTAATTGAACTAGGAGCTCTTTTACCAAATACATATTCAACTTAAAGTACAATCAATTTCTAATTTTAACTTATGTATTTATATTGGTAGAGTCGTCAAGTGTTTTGTTCGCCGATAAGTACATCCCACCTGCTACCTCTCATAAGGGGAGGTCCGGTGCTTCAGCTTTAACCTGAATAAATAGACATATAAATGAAATTTAATGAATTTATCAATTTATACCAAAAACAAAACAAAAATATTAATGGTAAAAAAAGACCTAACCCCAATCATATTTTTGCTAGCTTCATGAAATTTGAAAATTTACTCTCATATACATGCATAATAATACATAAACCTTCTTGAAAAAAAAATACTTACTCAATAGCACAAAAATGTGATTTTATTCTTATATAGATATTCCTTCTTTTTTTAATCAAACCAATATATTTTATATTAAAATTTTCAAGGCATTTAATTTCAACAAAATGAACATTTCTTAATAGCACAAAAATGTGGTTTTTTTCTTATATATATTCCTTCTTCTTAATCTAACCAATATATTTTACATTAAAAAATTTAACAAAGAATGATACTGCACCTTTTTTGAACTATTAAGAAACACTATTAAAATTCAAAACAAGTTGGAGCCTTTATGTCCTATTAACATTTATTTGGCATTATACATATAAATGGCAATGTTGGTAGAAGCGTCACATCTACTTTGACTAGAAAGTGGCCTGAAAATTGACGCTTATACTGTTTTGAAGCAACTAATAAATGTGAAACAAAAATTACAAGTTGGTGGATTATATCACTTTTTATTTTATTTTGAAATTAATATACAAAAAATATTACACTTTTTGTTACTTTTAACAGGCGTAGATGCTTCCACTTTACCTTGAAACTAATATAAGACTTTTTTTTTTAAAGTTCTTTTTATATTTAAAATAATAAAATTATTTTCAAACCGGTAATATCATTTTAGTACTTGAGTTTCTAAGATCAAACAAATATATTTTCTTTCTTTAAAACAACCTTTTTATTAACAAGAAAATGTAATTTTTTTAAAATATACACTTTTTTTAAAAGTAATAAACACATTTACGTAGTTTTAATTTCTTTATAGCAATTAGAAATTTGTATGAAAAATATCGCACAAATTATAAAATTTATTTTTTTCACTTGTTATATTAAACACATTTATTTCCATATCACATTTATATCTTGTTTATTTGCATATCATAAGGACCAATTATAGTTTACAAAGTAATTAAATATGGTTAAATAGATTAGTGTAGAAAACAAAATCAAAATAATATGAATAACAATATATATTTTAAAAAATGAGAAAAAAATAATATACCTGACGCGCCAAACATTAGTTTTTGATAAGATTATTATATATATCTTGCAGAAATAACATGATCGATATCCATTCTTGTAATGCTTATTAGATATAGAATTAAATTTATGATTATTTTCACTCAACTTTCATAAAACCGTATTCAGTAATAAAATTAAAACACTAAAAAGAGAGATGATTTTGTTACTCCAAGTAGAAAATGATTCAAAAAAATAGATATTCATCTCATAAAAAATAGAACAAAAAAGATTTTTTTTGCAACAAGTTGAAGTTGAAGAGTCCATTAAAATTTATAAATAAGTAGGACAATACAAATGAGTGAAAAGTTTAAAAAAAAATAAATAAATAAATAAACAATATGTCTAGAAGAGAAGAGACTCATAGTAACCAATGTTCTCCTAAGTCTTCAAGGAATAAAAGAGAAATGTAGAATAGGGGAGAGTGAGTAAAACAAGGAGTATGTTTGTGTTGTTTTGTTTTTAACTTTTTCATTTTAGATTTAATGGAGATTGACAAAACAAGATATGTTGTATGAGATTTTATAGGAGTTAAGTTGATGAATGAGAATGTGGTAGAAAAAGACCTTTAATCTAGGCCGTTCAATATAATTTATCAACGGTTGTGAATGTTGCATTTATGATCCTTGTGATTTGATTTAGACCAATCAAATTGTTTTATCAATGGTTGTGAATGGTGGATACAAATCCTTGTGATTTAATTTGGACCAATCAAATTGTTCTATCAATGATACAATCTTGTGTCATATATAAGGATTTTTTTGTTTTGACTATTTTGTGTGTTCATGTGATTGGTTAAAACTTTTCATTTCATAAGAAAAATCAATCCTACTATTACTAGTATTAAGAAAGATATTTGAAGAACTATAATAAATATATTCAATAATTTAAATTACAAATTACATTCAAAAATATGTTTTTTTTTGTTAATTTTTATTTATTGTTAAAAATAGAGAGTTCTTTAAAATAACTTTCCCATAACAAGATGAATTAATACTACTTAATTTAAGATGTCAATTTTCCCTTTCCATTTTCTTTCTCCTTCCATTTTCCATCTTCCCCTAGGGAAGAAATGCTTCTTTTTAAATTTTTAACTAAAATCTTCCACATGGACTCAACTTTTGTCGTGAATAGCCTAAATATTACTTATAAAGAAAATTAAGCTAAATACGAGAATGTTGTTGTACATAGTTGGAGTCTTTTATTCTCATATTCTCTATTGTGTTTGGTAGAGTTTTTTTAGAAGAGATGTATAGTGGCTTGAATTTTTGTTAAGGTGAATAGATACATGATTTGCATGTAAATTGTGATGAAAATATTAATTATATGATTTTAATTATTAATGAAATGACATAACGTTTATCGTAAAAAAATACAATAATGATTGGAAATATATAATTAAGAAAGGGAAAAACCATGAGAGTTGCTAGCCAACAACCACAATTTTGATAAGATATAAAGTATGTTTAATAATGCTGACTAGGCTTTCAATTTTAAATCGATCCTTGAAAAGGGTTGATAACCCTTCACATCTATAATGCTGACAACACTTTTTTGTTTCAACTATCTTTTACACTTTCAAGACACAACATTTATTTTTCCTTTAAAGAGAGTTATGAGTTTTTATTTTCTTTAGTTTTAAATATAAATAAAAGTTAATTAAAATATTGATGTGTGTAATATAAAATTTAGGTTAAATATCTTAATTTTTTATTGAATCATATTTATATTAAGGTTATAAAATATAATTTTATAGTTATTGTTTCAGAAAATGATGATGGAATAAGGAGGATAAATTTTTTAAAATCTTTAGTGGAGAAAAACAAAACCTCATTGTCAATTTAAACCATCTTTAGTATTGGGGTATTATAAAAGAAATAGAAAGAGCGTTTATAAGTTTCATTCATATACTCACTAGATGTATTGCTGATGATTGACTACACTATTCTA
>JBBPBT010000584.1:1348401-1360531 GCA_037974875.1 Cicer bijugum
AAATAAATAAATTATAAATAACATCTAAATACAACTTCAAACTAATATTAATCTTGTTGCTATTTAAAAAGAGTCATTATTGTAATACATTTTGAAGCAAATCATTAATAGATTTAATAAATAAACAAGTTTCATGGTAAATCTAATAGATCCAATAATATATTACTTATAAACGATCTAACAAATAACCGACAAACAATTTATTAATACCATTATAAATCACACATAAGTAATGAATTATTAAAATTTAAAATTCTAAGATCAAATTCAACCTTAATTGATAAATAATTTTTAAAATCAGTAGATCAATATTTTCAAACAAATAGAGTTCATAAAATTAGTAAATCAACAATTTTAAATAAATTGTATTCCTAAAATTAGTAAAACACAAAACTGTAACATCAATATTCAAGAATCTAATATTTAGTGATGGATGGTAGCGTCTGGTAGATTGTAGTCGTAATCATAGACTCACAATGGTGGATAAGAGGTCATAGAAATTAGCTTTACTCTGTTAGAGAGAGAAATAAGATATTATATATATTTAATTTATATATATCTTAGCTATAAGGTGCAAATATAATATTTTAAAGTAGTCAATATATAAAATTAAGAATATCAATACAGTTTAAAATTTCATAATTAATGTACTATAAAAAATTTTGAGGTCCTCTTAATTGAATGTCTGGTATCAATGTTCTTGTTGCACAACTCGATTGTCAATATAAATTTGTACTATAATTGAATTATAAGATTTAGAAATATTTATATTCCAGAAAGTTGAATCAATTTTTAAATATAAATTTCAAAATTTTAATATATAAAATTAATTTTTAATTTTCAATACATAAAATAAATAAAATTTATGTAAAATTGATAAAGTTGTCACAAGTTGAAAATTCAATCATTTCGATAAAGCATGATGTCGTGAGAAGAGGTACAATTGTCTTGAATTTTTAATCCGTTTTATTATATATACTTTGACTCGGAAAAAAATTACATAGCAGTTGTGGTATTTACATCACTTTAACAAATATTAAAGTGTCTAATGGTAGAAGAGAAACGGCAACATATCAAACCAAAGGATGGCAAAAGAATTGTTGTACATGTAAAAATAATACAAACATGTGTTTTTTACCGACCAAATTCATTTGTTATCACTTCTAAAAAAATATAGATGAAATCTCTATTTATCTTTAAGTTAAGTTATTTATTTGATACCGTAATAAAAACAATCAAATATTCTTTTCATATTATATAGACAAAAAAATTTAATGATCAATAAGTTATTTGCCACCATCTAAGTCAACAAATAAAAAATAATCATATAATTGCAATACATTTCTTTCCTATGTTTTAACTCAACCGTATCAACTTTTTTAAAAAAACTAATCTACCAATTGCTATAATATAATAATTGTAATAATACTCTAAAATTTCAATTACAAATGATATGTAAGATTAGAGATGAGCTAAAAAGATTGTGCCACGATTACTCTTTTTTTAAAGACAGGAACAAAATTAATAAAAATACGAGCTATTTGAAGAACTCTTCCAAATATTAATATAATTGAAGTGAATGAGAAAGACAAGAAAACATAAGCACATATAACAAATCATAAAAAATAATTACATGAATCACCGCTCATTAGTAAATATGCTCCAAAAAAGTATTATGGTAGATTTGTTGGAACAGGTTGTATAATTGAGAGGAATTGGAATTGAGAAGAAAATAGAAGAAAAATAGAGAAAAACAAAAAACAGATTGTTCTTCTGCTTCCTTTAGATTGATCTGGGTTCTGCTAAGATTGTTCTTTTCACTCTGCAGAACAATCTTCCTGTTACAGCATATTACCACATTTCACTCCTCTTTCTTGGCCTTTTATAGCAGCAGTTTTGTGGCTATTTTACATCAACCAACTTAACCAACTTCTAACCATATTCTAACTAACTTCTAACTACATTTTAACTACATCATTTTGAATTATCTCCAATATGTCCCCTAATTCAAAATGATTCAATTGATATTAATACAAGATTGTTCTTAATCTATTTGAATTTCACCCTCTTCAAGCTTTTAGTTAGGATGCCTTCCTTTTGATCACTCATACTGCAGTCCTCTAATCTCATCCTTCCTTTCATCACTTGATCGCTTAATAAGTGAAAACTTGTTTCCAAATGATTGCTTTTTCTATGAACACTTGAATGTCTTGCGCATTTTTGAGCAACATGTCCTTCTTCACCACATCGATAGCACACTTTCATGCACTTTGCAGATCTATTCCAGCAGTCCTTGATCTTCTTAGACTTCATATTTATCTCAGCTCTTTGATTCAACAATCTCTCACAAGCTGCACTTTTCGCCGACATCATGCCTTCGTTAGTCACAACACTCATGGTTAACAACGCATCGACCTTTTTCCCTTTGTCGCCTTGACCAATTGCAGTCTTCAATGCTTCAGATTTCATCCCTGTTATCACCTTTATGTCATCTTCCAACAATTTGTCCAGCTGCTGCAAATCAGCCTTGTTGCAAGCCAAACATTCAACAACTCTTGCATTATTGCTATGAGCTGCAACATGAGTCTTAGTTGCATCTACTAGCTTTCCTTGGACCTCACTCTTACCATTATCACTATCATTATCTAGCACAATCACTTCCTTCTTTCTGCAAACAGAAATTGCAGGGATCTTTTTTCTGTTGCTTGGCACAATAGAAAGAGTGGCTGGAACATTAACATGCTTGTTCCCTTGCTCAACATCGCCTACAACAACTCTTGCTCTTACTTTGGGATTGATTGTTTTCCATTTATTTGTAGTTCTACAAGCTGTGTGAGGTTGAATAGCTGGGGTACTAACATCACATTCACTTGGATTCAACATCTCATCCAATCCTTCAACCTCCATCATTCTTAAGGATCTATTTGACAATGGTGTTTTGAAGGTTCTGTTTCTAGACAATGGTGCCTTCAATACAAACTTGTTTGCACTATCAAACATCTTTATTTCACCATGCTTCATCTTCATTGAATATCCCTTTTCAAGTAGCTGTCCAAGACTTAACAAATTGTTCTTCATTCTTGGCACATACAACACATCACATATGAAATATTGCTTGCCATCTTTCCTTTGAATCAACACATTTCCTACTCCTTCTGCAGTTACTTTGCTGCCATCTGCAAATCTAATATCTCTTTTTACCTTCTCATCAATGCTTACAAACCAATCTCTATGGAAAGTCATGTGATTTGAGCATCCAATATCAAGAAACCAAAACTGATAAAAAGAACGTTCTTTACCTTTTCCAGAACGATCTTTGCTTTCAACATTTTTCCAAAACGATCTTTGTTTTTAACACTTTTTCCGGAGCGATTTTCGTTTGCTATTGCCATCAATAACACATCATCTGAACCTGAATCTGAATTCTCAATTGCCATTTGAGCATCATCATCCTCTCTTTGGACTTTCTTGGATTTGCACTCATTTGCAAAATGCCCCCATTTTTGACAATTGTAACATTGGATTTCTTTCTTGTTAAATTTCTTCTTGCCATTCAAATTATTGCTGCTGTTGTTACTTTTATTATGATCTCTTGAACTTCCAGACACTTCATCGGAATCATCCGTCTCTTCATCATAATCATACTTCTTGTACCACTTGAAATTACCTTTGCCTTTCTTGTGCTTCACTTCACCTTGATTGGTCTTCTTGCTAACTTGAGTCTGCAGGGCCTGCACTTGTGATATTGAGGTTGTTGCACAACTTTCTCTTAATCTCAGTTCATGAGCTTCAAGAGAGCCTTGCAAATCCTCCATCTTCATCTTATCAAGATCATTTGATTCTTCAATTGCAACCACTATGTGATCATACGTTTGTGTTAACGTTCTAAGAATCTTTTCAATAACTGTCACTTCAGTTAATGATTCACCATTTGTTCTCATCTGATTAACAACAACTTGCACATGGTTGAAGTAATCTGTCACACCTTCATCTTCTTTCATCTGCAACAATTCGTATTGCCTTCTTAGCATTTGGAGCTTCACTTTCTTGGTTTTTTCATCACCTGTGTAATACTTCACCAAGATGTCTCATGCCTCTTTTG
Organism: Cicer bijugum; assembly: GCA_037974875.1. Classification (NCBI taxonomy): domain Eukaryota; kingdom Viridiplantae; phylum Streptophyta; class Magnoliopsida; order Fabales; family Fabaceae; genus Cicer; species Cicer bijugum. The sequence continues at coordinate 1,352,504 of JBBPBT010000584.1, forward strand.
CTGTAGATACCTTTGAGATCCTTTCAAAATTGTTTGAATCCACACTTTGTTGGATGTAAAACAACGCTTTGCAATCCCTTTTCTTGCAATCTTTGAAAGTTGTTTGTTGTCTTTCCGTTGGATTCACACCAAGTTGTTCATATCCATCTTGAACAAACTCAAACACTTCTTGAGCTCCCAACAACGATCTCATTGATGCAGACCACCTCTCCCAGTTCTTTCCATCCAGAATTGGCAAATTCGATGGAAATCCTCCTCCATTCATTTTTTTTTTCTTTCACTCACACTTGTGTTTCCCAATTTTGATTTCCCCTTACACTTTCACTCGTGTTTCCCAAGGTCTAGAACTCAAGCTCTGATACCATTTGTTGGAACAGGTTGTATAATTGAGAGGAATTGAAATTGAGAAGAAAAGAGAAGAAAAATAGAGAAAAACAGAAAATAGATTGTTCTTCTGCTTCCTTTAGATTGATCTGGGTTCTGCTAAGATTGTTCTTTTCACTCTGCAGAACAATCTTCCTATTACAGCATATTACCACATTTCACTCCTCTTTCTTGGCCTTTTATAGCATCAGTTTTGTGGCTATTTTACATCAACCAACTTAACCAACTTCTAACCATATTCTAACTAACTTCTAACTACATTTTAACTACATCATTTTGAATTATCTCCAACAAGATTCATGTGTATATATATTAGAGTTAAAAAAGAGAAATGGTTAATTTTATGAGCAATTAAAAAGAAATGGTGTATTTAATAGATAACACATGAATATGCATAGATACCGAAAAATTTCTTCATATTGGTATGAAAAACAAAAAGGATGAAAAAAAAAATAAAAATTGTATTGCACGAGGCTTCCTTACATATTCTCAAGTATCACAATTCATAATAAATGGATAAACAGGAGTCACATTTGAAAACTTTATGTTATAATGTATTTATGCTCACAGTTTTCAATTCCACGTTTCGGTTTATGAGTTATATTTTTTTTTTAACTACAAAAGATAATTTTGTTACACTTAAAATGAATTGAATTATAATTCAAATTTAATAATTAAAGTATTATAAAATTTCTCTAAACTCTTTTTAACTAAAAATTGATTGTGTTGAGATATTTGTATTAGCGTGACATGCAATCTCATGATATAGAACAATCTAAATATTTTAATTATATATATATATTATTTATTAAATTATATAAATAAATAATTTTATATGTTAAAATTGAAGTTATTAGAGAATTTTATTGCAATTTTATGAATATTAATAATTAAATATTATTATATCATATATCACGTTATTTTTAATATGTCGTATTATTATTTTTTTAATTAAAAATTTTAAGAGATGAATCAAAACTCTTAATTTTAAAATAAAGATATAAATTTTACGAATTGGTGAAAACATACAAACCAAAATTCCAATTAAACATTTGTTATTTATATACACATATTTTTGCTTCTTAAAAAAATATTAGTATAAATATTAGACAACATTAATTACAAACAAGGAAAAATATTAGTGACAAAAATTAACATCTGAGTATTTTTAATCTATAATCTGTTTTCTTTTAAATTTTATTTATTTATGTATGTACCAAAAAGTTTGTGTACAAATGTTATGTGCACGTAAGGATTTATCTGGACCAAATCAATTTTCAATTTGGAAATTGAATAAAAAATAAGTTGAGCTGGTTAAAGTTGATGAATGACTTTTATAAATGCTAACAACTCTTAATTAATTTAGGCTACCACCATGTCAACGAGTACAACGTCAGCAGCACCATGTCTGCTATAGACATTATCCTAAACCTTCATGTTTATCACGTTTTTATAAGTGAAACAGGATATCATAATAGAGTAGTATACTATAGTAATTGTAGCACGTGCATGAGATTTTGAGTGTTTTTATCGGAAAATGAGTTTAATTAAAATCAACACAAGACAGTTTAATTTATTTTATAATGTTGTAGATTATAAATAATATATTTTAATAATTTTAATTTTAAAAATTATAATTTTATTATCAAAATCATAAGAATTATCATATTTCAAATAAATTTTAAAGTTTTTAAAATAAAATTTTAAATTTTCATAAAAAATAATTTAAATTTTTCAATATAAAACATGTTTTATACTACTCAAATCTTTTATTAAACAAGTTTATTATTTGATCTACAATATATAAAAAATAATAAATTTTAAAAAATTATTTAGCAGTATCAAAATTTGATTGTGTTTATTTAATGTAATTTTTCACTAAAATTATTTAGAAGACTCAAATTTAATTGTATTTAATAATAATTTATCTTTTGTTTATGAATAATAGATAGTTGATTTTTAAAGTTTATTTTTTTGAATGTTTTAAATTTGGGTTAAGCTTGACAACATATTTTTTTTAGTAAATATCTAAACCTAAAAAGTTAGTCAATTAAATAGATATATACTTAGTATAACAAAAAGTGGTGCCCTTAAAAATTTGAGAACACGCGAGCCACTCCTCTTGAACACCTTCAAAGCCTTCTAATAGTTGTGAAAAACCGAAAAAAATTATTTTTTAAATATTGTATTAATTTTATGTGTCGATAAAAAGTTATAAAATATTTTTATAAAGTAAATAATTATTTCAAAAAAAAATGTTTTTATTAATTAGCATTTCACTTCTCTTTATGATAGTAATTTATTTAAAAAGCCTCTCATCAAAATCAAATAAATACTAATTTAAAAAAATGAAAATACAAAATATTTTTGAAAATAACAAAGAATGTAATATTTTAGATAATACCATGACTTCTGCAATAATAACAAGATATGGAAAATAAATAATATGACAAATGCTGATAGGTGTCTTTTTAAAATTCCAAATATATAAATATTTAATTTAAATATATTAAATTACGAACTTTATCAAATTTCAGTAAATTGAATATTAAATTCCTATCTTTTATTCCTTAACATCTGTGTTATAAACATTGTGTCCGGATACATATATAAGTTGATAGCATTGTGTCTAGATACATAGGCGCCAAACATATATTAAATTTCAATTTATGGCTGCCGTATTGTGTCCAAAATTCATTTTAAATGCGTTGAAAGAACAAAATAAAGATAATCTCATAATTTTCACTTAAATATATAAAGCAAATAGTACTTATTGATCATCTTTGAGACATTCATGCACAAAAATGCAATATCTATTGAAATTAATACAAAATGAAAATTCTGTACATTGGACAATTAAACAAGAGGATTCATATGTTTTTAGAGACATATTTTGAACGTATTATGATTGTATATAGCTATTGAACATATTTCATTTTATTTAGATATATGACAGCTAGCACATACACAACAAATAAATATTGGATACCATTGCTTGAAGTTGTCGGTGTAACATCTACATAGTTGACATTTTTTTGTAGTATCTTCTTACTTAGAACAAGAGCGATAAGAAAACTTCCTCCATACATTTGAAAAGGCAAAACAATTATCTGTCTTTGAGAATTTAATTTATAAAGTTGTTGTGACTGATAGAAATCTTGTCCTGATGAATGCTATTGAGGTGATATTTCCTACTTCAATTAATTTGCTATGTCGTTTTCATATTGAAAAATATGTTGGTGGAAAAATGAAAATAATATGTGGAGAATGATAAACAAGATGAGGTAATGGATTTATGGAAAAAGATTGTATATTCGATTAGTGTAGAGGAGTATAATCATCACCAATTAAATTTATATTTCTATAAATCTATTTTAGTTAATCCATAAAACTCATCGTGATGTTTTTTTATATGTTGTTTGTTTATTTTGGAGAAATAAAATAGTAGTTTCATAAATGATCGAAAATAAAAATAAACCATCAAGAGAATTCTATCCATGATACAAAATAAAACAATAGTATTACAATAAAATAGAACTTCAAAATATTACAAACTATTAACACAATGTACTAATGGTCTCCTTCCAACATGCAGAGTAACCTGCATAATATATCTTATGAACTTGACCATCTAGATTTACAATCTGTATGACTCTATGTGAAAACTTAGATGCTCTATCATCTCGTGCAATGGATGGACCAACTCTTGCAGAAGATGATGGAACATGTGGATCAAATAGGTGGAAAACGTTAACATATGAACCATTAGGGAAATATAAGGATGTGAAACATTTAAGTATCAACCATAATAGCTATTTGAGACCTCACTAGGAAATATCGCTAGAGGCAAAAGACTCAAAAGGGTCGCTATACATGCTCTCAAGGTATCCTACCAGTCCCAATCTATACTAGCTGACACCAGAGGAACGTTACTCGGAATGTGATCAAAATGTCAAAGACAACACTTTGATAAATATGAGACTAAAACTCCACCATAAATAAGGTAGTTGGAGTACACCGCCGTTCGTTTTAAAGGATGATTAACTCGATCATTATCGTATGATATAAAGAGTTTTTGTTATTAGTGCATTTTAAAATAATAATTACTTTAATTACTTTTTATAAATATTAGATTTGAAATATTCGTAATACTTTAGTAATGAAGTTGGGTTAAAATATTAGTTTTGGTAATTGTTAGTTTTATTTAAAAAAAATAAAAGAAAAGAGTAAAATGTGTTTTAGGGATTTGCCCTATATACAAGTAAAACCTAATTTAAAAAATAAATATACATATAAGGAAATAGCATGTCCAGCCAAGAAGAAACAAAAATTAAGATTACCGTTTGGCACCACTAATCGATAATTGTTCCATAAAACTTTATCCGTTTTCATCCAAATTTAAGTGTGTTGTTTCATTCATTTATCTAATCAATTAAACACACTTTTTCAGATTTTTAACCATCCAAATTTCTCTCTAAAATACCTAACTTCTTCGTTTATAGAATCCGTTATTTTGAACCTTTCTTCTTCACCGTAGTCCAATTTGAGTGAAACCAACGCCAAAACAATTGTGTGAAGGATGGCTATATTATACCATGATTATTTTCCACTTTAGGTATGTTAACTTGATTCAGTTTTGAAAATTGATATTTTTAGAGTGTGTTTTCATAATTTATTTTTGACGTTTATCCGTAAACTATTGAGTTAGATCGATTGAAGGACAAGAAGTCAAAGAACTTTTTTTTCTTGCAGACTCATATTCGTGTGTGAAAGCATCAGATAAAGGTAAAGGGTGAGAATTGTTTGAATTCATGAGTATAATATATTGTGAGATGAACAGAAAAATTGTATTTCCCAAAGATCCATTCGTGGCTCACTACACATGACAATAGCCCTATTTAGTAATAATTGAATTAATATGACTAATTATGGGTTGTAGGATTAAAAACTTTTATTAGGTTGTTATGTAATTTAAATTATGCAACTGTGTGGTATGTGTGAAGAAAGTTTAAGTTTTATTTTTAATGTGTTGATAGTCTTATTTATGATATATGTGATAAAATTTGAATTTATGTGTAACATATGTGATGGTTTTAATTTCTATATGTATGTGATGAAAGTTTAAATTTTTATGATGTAAAAGATTAAAGCTTTGATTTTTATGATACTTTTATGAATATATGATGTCTTGATATGTGTGGTGGAATCTTTGATCTTTGTGATAGTTGTTTATGAATATATGATCTTCATGATATCATGGGTGAAAGCTTTGATTTTTATGATGGTTATTTAAGAATATTTGATTTTCTTGATAAAAACTTGTGATGTATGATTTAGTGATATTTGATTAAGGGGGGTGATTTCGTATAAGTTATTTTGGATCATTTGACTTAATCTTAGTAAGTTGTGTGAGAATGTTTGATTTTGATGATACATTATCATGTCATGACATATGCATCTTAGCGGACTGTGTGAGAATATTTTATTTTGATAATGCACCATTATGTCATGGCAAATGCATCTTTGTGAAAGTTGCCTTTTGTATAGGGATGACAATGGGTAAGGTTTGGGTAGGATACTATAGTACCCGTACCCATACCCGCATTTTAAAAAAATATTCATACCGGTGCCCGTACTCTTTTGGGTATCAACATTAATAACTGTACCCTAACCCTCTGAGTATCTAAGTGTCCGTACCCATACCCATTACCCACATTTTAACTAAAATAGATCGATAAATAAATATTATTTTGTGATTAAATTTAAAAATTATCTAAATATCATAAATCCAATCATAAAGTATTATAAACCAAAATATTTTCTAACTCAAAACATTTCAAGTGAACACTCGTTACAATACACATTCAAATATCCATAATAATATTTTATGAAGTTGCAAGTCTTACGACAATATTATTTGAGATCAGTAGAAACAATTTATAAGAAGTTGCAAATATAATTATAAGGACACAATTAATAAGATATAATTCTTAGTTATAAAGTAACAATTATTTAACTATTAATCATAATCAAATTCTTAAAAAGTTTATAAACGTTTATCTTTTGATTTGATTATAAATATTGTAATGGTTCAATGATATTAATATATATTAAAATATAAAGGAAAATAATTAATTAAACTAAATATTAATATAATAAATAAATAATATATTTATATAAGTGCGGGTGCGGGGAGGGGTGGGTACTATAGTACCCGTACCTGCACCCATACCTGCTTAATTTTGCGGGTAATTACTTGTCCCCGTGCCCATACTCATTATGCGGGTTTTTACCCTACCAATTGTGGATTTTTTTTGCGGGTACCCACGAGGTCTGGGTCTAATAGCCATCCCTACTTTTGTGACAAGTTTTTTCTCCATTGGTATGAGTGATTTTCGGTGTGGAAGTTGCCTTTGTGACAAATTTATTTTCTCCATTGGTATGACTGATTTTTTGTGCGGAAGTTAGTGACATGTATTATAACCAAATCATATTGTTATTAGGAGCATGCATAGCATTGCACCGTCTTGTGATGATTTGGTTATGGTTAATGTGTATTTAATGTGATAATAGTTTCTCTTAGATGATTTGATGTTATAATGAGATATTGATTCTCTTTGAGTCTTGAAGTTCAAGTTTGGGAGAAGCTCCACTTTGTCAGGTTGTATTGAGAATGAGAGTTATAAGTTGTATTTTACTGATTTAATTAATGAAAACTATACAAGTATTACTAAGTTTTTGGATTTAAATTAAGAAATTATAGTTAAATCAAATTTATTGAGATTGTACTTTTTATAGGAGGAAAAAACTAAAGTATTCAATTTGTATTTTGAGAAGCGTGATATTCTAATAACTTATAAAGAGAAATCCTATATATGTAATGTTTTCCTTCTTCCTCTACGAACAAACAATAGTGGCCATGATCTCACTCGACGTTATACCTATTTCCTTATCCCTTTTCACATCAGACTCGTGTGACTCTCTCCCACTCCATGAAAACAAGATCGATCAACCCTGTCATTGTTGAAGACTATGGTGGTGGTTGAAAATATATCAGATGTATAATTTTTTATTTTATTTTGTATTTAGGATTTATTTGTTATTTTAGTTGGTTATAATTGTTTCTCCATATTTATTGCTTATGGTTTAACTCATTTGTCTTTATTTTCATCATTTAACTTTGTTAAGGTTTATAGTTTTTGTCCTATTTTCCAATTTCCTTATTTTATACTTGCAATATTGTAGAAATTGATAGCGATGTTATAAAATTGATCGTGAATTTTCTTTATTTTAAGGGTTTAAACTTAAATGTGTTTAGTGCACACTAATGCAAAATCAAATATTTTATACTAATACAATAATAATTTAAACAATTCTTCATAAAAATTGTGTTAACTTTATAGTCTTACAATTTTTTTTAAGTGGCTAATAATGTACATATTGTTCATTAACGAGGTTAATGAGTTAACCATGTGTATAATTAATTAGAGCATGTATAATAACTTTAATTTTTTTAACAACTATGAATTAAAGGTGCATTTGTTTTAATTTTTTTCATAAAATAATCAATTTTTAATGTTTGCAATTTGTTTGTTACAATTTTTTTAAAAGAATGAAAATTTGAAAAAAAAAAAAAATCTAAAA
>JBBPBT010000584.1:1360662-1381528 GCA_037974875.1 Cicer bijugum
TTTTTTATAATTAATTATTTAATTTTTTTTATTACGACAGATAAATACAAAACAACTTGTAATTTTTTTAAAATTTTAAAAAAATAGTCTTTTGATTATAGAATACTAAAATCACTTTATTTAGAATCATTAACAAACGTTTATAAATATGAGCTTTTAAGTTTATTAAACTTAAAAGTTCATATTTAATTTATTATTTGTTCTATATTTTAATGTAAAAATCATAAAATACATAAATGTTGATTAAAAATAAAAAAAATAAAAAGAAAAATCTTTAAGGAATTAAAAAGTAGACAATTTTTTTTTTTAAAATTAAAAATAAAATATAGGAGTTAGAAACGCTATTTTTTGTTGTTCTCTTGAGGGAGTGGTATGGTATATGAAGTTAAAAAAAAAAAACTTTAAGACTTATGTGGTGTGGATAGCAAAAATGAATGTAGAAATGATGTATTGGGTCGAAACGAAAAAGAGATCCCCCGTTTTCCGTCGTGGGCATGCAGGCAAGTGGCATGTTCCTTCCGTTCCCATCTGTTTGCTGTTAATTAACTACTCAACCTGCAGGATACATTACACATACACATTTTGCATTGCGTCACTCTTCAACTTTCCTTCAAATTCTATTCTATTTTCCGATCATTAACTTCAACCTCTTTCCTTAATTCATTAATCAAAAACCAAGTGTTCTCCTTTCTTTCGATTAAACATTCTCTCTCTCATCGCGATCTCTCGAAAACCCTACTCTCTCTCTGGAGCTGCTCGTGAGGAGGTTCGAGCAGTTTCAATTTCGATTCACCATGAATTTTACTCAGCTCAATTTCTCCTCTTGATTCTCACAATCATGTGGTTTACGTTCTGGAGATCCAAAGATCGTTTTTCCTTGGATCAACTCAGGTTTGCAATTTGCATTCACAATTCGCTCTAAGTCTTCTCAATTTTCCTCAATGCTAAAATCATTAATTAATTAAAATAATATTCGTTTGTCTCTTGTCTATGGCCTGCCTGTAGATTTTGTTTTGCAATGGTGATAAACAAAATTTATATAATACAATGAATAGTGAATATGGTAGATATATGTGCTTAACGATAATATAGTGAATAGTTGAGTAAACTAAATTCATTTGGTAGATATATGTGCTTAATGATTATATAGTGAATAATTGGGTAAACCAAATTCATATGGTAGATATTTTTTATTTTTGCTGAATACAATTTAGGTGAGGGAATGGCGCCCCAGTCAAAGGTAGAGAAGACCTCTGGGTTCATTGAACACTTACAAATTGATTTACATTTTCGAATGCTAGATATTTGTTCATATTTATAATGTATAGTGAATAATTTGGTAAATTAAATTCATATGGTAGATGTATGTGCTTAATGATTACATAGTGAACAATTGGGTAAACTTTACTGATGATATGTTTTGTTTATTATTCATTGTGTTTCCCTGATTCCTTGTGATGCCTTAGGTACTTAGCTGATCAGTTGACAAAAGTTCAAATAGTTAATGAGGTTAATAAGGTAATAAAAAAAACATCTATCTTATGATTAGAATTTTCTTTGACTTGTTTTTCACAGTTTCCTCAATTTCTTCTATTGTATTATGTGTGGAAGGATTTTGTTATCGAGGCACTAAGATCAATTGCGGAGTTGGTTACATATGGCGACCAACATGACCCAAGCTTTTTTGAGTGAGTTTTCTCTTGTGCTTATGTTCCTTGGTATAGTAGTTTTAATGTTGGCGATTTATATATCCTAGTTTGTGGCAGATTTTTCATGGAAAAGCAAGTAGTAGGTGATTTTGTACGCATTCTAAAACTTAGCAGGACTATAAGCATTCCTCTTCAGTTGCTACAAACAGTGAGCATTATGATCCAGAACCTTCAAAGTGAACACGCTATATGTAAGTTGACTGTCAAATGAAGTTTCCTATTTCTGCAGTTATATTATTTCCTCAACTAGATGTAGCAATGTTGATGGGCTTGATTTCTTCTTTTGTTGTTTCTTTTGCAGATTATATGTTTAGTAATGAACATATGAACTACCTAATTACATATGCATTTGATTTCCGCAATGAAGAGCTATTGTCATACTACATATCTTTTTTAAGGTTGGTTTTAATGTAACCTACTAGTGTACAGCAGTTCATGATTACACTGCATAACCTCAATTTTTTGTTTCCCTTTGTATAATTTTGCTAACTAGTCCTTTAATGTCTTCTGGTCATTGTTAAAGAGCAATAAGCGGGAAATTGAACAAGAATACTATTTCACTTCTTGTGAAGACGCGCAACGTAAGTTTTCTGCTTTTCAAGTCTTTTTGTTCCGATAATGATTAATATTATTAGCTTAAGGGAAATTTGTAAGATGTTCTTCCTAACACTTGGACTAGCTTATAAACTTATAGTTCATCTCATGGTTATGGATTAAATTTTTTAAAGGAGAGGTAGTTTTGGGTTTCTTTTTATCTGTATTCCTGTGGCTATAGAAGGTGGTTAATATGGTTTTTGTTGTACTTCAAGAAGATTTTGTTGTGAAATTTTATCACATCAGAAAAAAAATAAAAGAAAGGAGGAAAATATTAACAGTTTTTATCATTAAAAAATTAACAGTCTAAATTCAACTAAACTCTGATAGTTTGTCCAGTCGTGGCTGCCTATTAAAAACTTGCTTGTCCTGTAAGCCAGGCAGTCCAATCTTGTGAGATTCATAATTTTACGGATAATTTATTAATTGAGCATCTTAGTCTTTCTAATATAGTTGACTTTAAATAATGTTTTGACTGTGTAGAGATGTCAGATAGCCCTGCCTTTGTTTTTGAGATGCCCAAATGTTTTTACTGTACTTATTTTTGGATTTAGGACGAAGTAGTTTCGTTTCCACTGTATGTTGAGGCGATACGCTTTGCCTTTCATGAGGAGAATATGGTTCGTGCTGCTGTACGTGCTGTGACCCTTAATGTTTATCACGGTGAGACTTTTGCTGTTTATTGGAGGTCATTCTCTACACTTTTTCAATTTCTTTATTAACTCAGTTATCTTAAGATAAACTTTTTTTTTTTCTAATATTTGTCTGTACAAAATTTCAGTTGGAGATGACTCTGTTAATAGATATATAACTAGCGCACCTCACACAGATTACTTCTCAAATCTGGTTTCCTTTTTTAGGAAGCAGTGTATGGGTTTAAAAAAACTTATCTCTGAGACGCTAAAGTAAGACATATATATATTATTTTTTTTTATTTTTTTATTTTGCATATTATATTCAGATTTCGTTGTTTCCTTAAAGAGAAATTATGGTTACTGAGACAGAAATCCAGGCCCAGATTCAAACTCTACTGTTACTGCTGCTGTAGATGAAATTGAGGATAACCTGTATTACTTCAGTGATGTGATCTCTGCCGGAATTCCTGATGTTGAAAGGTTAATAACAGACCGCATTCTGATGCTTCTGATTTTTCCAGTACTTCTTCCTTCCCTGAGGATGGTTGCTGTTAATGTATGGAACTTCACTTTATGGCTTTCTCTGTTTACTTTGATCTGCTTTTGCATTTGTTGAAGGATCTTCAAAAGACTTTTCATGTACAGATTTTGATTTATGTTATTCAGCACATTCTTATTAATGTTTATTAGCATGTTAACCAGGATATGCAAAGTGGTGTTGTCACTTCTCTCTACTTACTTTGTTGCATCTTGAAGATAGTCAAGATCAAAGATTTGGCAAATACAATAGTTGCTGCTCTTTATTACCCCTTAAAGTCCTTTACAAAATGTTCTGGGAGTCAAGTCAATGGCTATATACCTGATCATGGTTTTACATCTGAAAGCGAAGGAACATGTAATGATAATCTTGCTCAGAATAATACTGAAGGCTTGAAGGTCAATGTGCCATGCTCATCTAGTTCTTCAAGTTCTCATCAACAAAGCGTCACCATGCTAACTAACGGCAGCAGTTCGAATGCGGCTTTGAGGTAAAGCCAATCTTTTCACCTACTGATTTAAATTTGATTTTCTGTTGATAATCTTATGTTAGATTGGGAACAGCAGTCTTCGTATTTTAGTGTCTTTGAAAGACTCATCAGTAATATGTCACGCCAACTCAAATATCACCGATCATACTTTCTACTTAATTATTCTAGTGAAAATATGTAATTTCCATAGAAAAAATAATTTAAATAGTTATTTATTAGAATTTCACATACATAGCTTTGACGGTGTTTTGATTTTTTGGATATGAAAATGGTTCAATAAAACTAAATTTTCACTTATGATTTGAGTGTTTTCCATTGGGCTTTAATTTAAGGTTTCTCCCCCTTAGTTTTTTGGATGGTATCGGTATCAATACTCCTTAGTAAGTAGTGGCTAGTCACCTGTCTCGCTTAGTAAGTGAAACACATGGCTACATATTGGCCACTAGTTGTTAAGGTTTTGTATGTTATATGAGACACATGGCTACATTATATCAAACTATTTTAGTTAATAATATTCATAATATAAATTGTATATTATTTTTTTAGTTGAGGAATATTTGTGTCTTTTAAAAAATAATTATATTTCTCTTCACTTTTACCCAACCAAATATAGGGAGAGAAAGAGGGAGCGTAATTCTTTCGCTTCTTTTTCTTTTATATTTACCTTATACTTTATAATGCGTCCGTCAGTTGTCAAATCTACTCTATTTCTCATCTCTTTCTCACATTTCATACTCTTTTCACCTTTTCTCTCTTCTCATCTTCTTTACACATCCAACCAAAGTCTAAGGGTACCCTTACCCTTTTAAAAATTAAGGGTATGCTTGGACTAATTGAGTGCGATGGAATGGAGCGGAATGAAATGGAATTGACTCATGTTCCATTGTTTGGATTTTAAAAAGGGATGGACTGGAATGAAATAGAATTTGATGGAATGCATTCCATCTCATTCTATTACCCTCAATTTTCCCCCCCTCCAATTTGTATGGAATAGGATGGAATCATCTGTTATTTTATTTCTTAAATTATTAAAAATCATTTTTGTCCCCATCTTTTGGTTATGTTGTCAAGGTTCTTCACACACAGCAACAACAGCCGAATCCTACTTCTGTTGCATTCATGTGTCCTTCTTGCTATTATTATATTATTCATGTAGCAAAGTATATAATATTGATTATTTTATCAGCAATAATTTTTTTAGGAAGACTTTTTTGAAATAAATTAAATAAGTTTAAATTTTGTAAAGAAGAAAAAACATCTTCTTTGTTAACATTTGTTTCCTGTTACTTCTATTCTTTGTTTTTGTGTTTTCTTCTTCTTTGCGTTAGTACATTTGCCTTGGCAGAACTTGCAATTCTGTAAAGCAGTTTGCGCTACTGGTTATGGTTTGATTTGAAATAATATTTATTTATTTTTATTGAAGAACTGTTTTCAATATTAATTTTATTGATTGAAAAAATTTATATATTAACTACAAGTCAAATAATAAGAAAAATATTGCCTAGAAAGTGGTTCAATTTGGATTGGAGTGAATACTGTAATTCCCTGCTAATAACTGAAAAGCGAATAAAGTTTATATAAGCTATCAAATTTCTATCATTTTAATAAAATATAATATGTTTTAGGCAAAATTACACTAGAGGTCCTTTATCTTATATAGCTATAACACTTATGTCATTTATACTTTTTTTTTTTTTTCATATAAAGGTTCTTTATCTTTTAAAACATGCACAAACAATGAGAACTGTGTTTCGTTCTGTCATATAATACCCAAACAAAGGAATGGAAAATATGTTCCATTCCTCTCCAATCCATTGCATTCCATTCCAATGGTTTTAAAATATCCAAACCGAGCCTTGGGGTGCTGAATAAGTCACTTAATGTTTGACAGTTTTTTGAGTTTCGATATAAAACTTTATTACCAGGATATGTGCTTTGTAGGATACACATTATTATGCTACATTGATACTTCTTCAAGTTGTGATTTTAAACTTTGTTTCTAGCATATGTACTTTGTTTCTGTGTTTGTCATGGTGTCTCTGATTGATGTAGGGAAGTTTTGCTTGAATATGTAACTGAAGGGGATGATGTACGAGTTTTGGGTTCCTTGAGTGTGCTTGCCACTCTACTGCAAACTAAAGGTTGTACTAATGAATGTCCTTTTGTTTTATCATTGCATTTATTTCTGTTTTCTTAACATATTTCGTTTTGTAGAACTTGATGAGTCAATGCTAGATGGGCTTGGAATTCTTCCACAACGCAAACAGCACAAAAAGCTCTTATTGGTAAGCTGCATTTGCCATTTTGACCATTTTAATGTTGACTTTGGCTGTCCTTTGTCAATATAGTTAATCATGTAAAATTTCTATCTTCGGTATTTACAATAGTTTCTCTTACAACATATAAGTTTATATTGTTGCTGCTAGGATTCTATCCTGTGTTCTATATTTTAAAGTTTGCTATTTTTGTTAAATGTGACATTTTATGCTAAATCCAGGAAAACTGAGTATTAGAGCTCAGGAAGTCATGTAGTTATTTATTTTTCCTAGGATTTATCACAATTAGCATATTCTTTAGTTTCGTTCCTTTGTGAATACTGTTGAAGATACTGATACCTCCAAGTGCCATTATTACTGTAATCTATAAATAAAACAAAAAGAAAAATAGATGTCAAGAATTTTTGTTAATAGTCTGGATGGCACTGATTATTATCCCTATAATTCTTGAGTGTGATATTCTACAAATGATGTTGTGGCTGGTGGATAAGGCTTCATTCAAGGCTTGATGGCACTGATTATTATCGCTATAATCCTTGAGTGTGATATTCTACAGATGATGTTGAGGGTGGTGGATAAGGCTTCATTGAAGGCTGTGTTGATGGGAAAAAAGCTGATATGTGTGCAGAACAAAAATATGATGTGATATGCGAATAGAAATCTATTTCCTTGTATATAGAATTTGTCTGAATTAAGTTTTTGCCAAGAGCTTTTGTTATAAGGAAATAAAATTTGGATGTGTGATAACTTGGTCTATATAACGTTTACAAAAGGATGGTATTCTGTTTTTTTTGCTTGCTGGAAGAACAATGATAAGATTAGTGGAGACTTAAGAGGTTTGTTCAGGAAGGTTATTTCTGAATGGTTTATTAATTTTCCCCCCTTGCTATTGAAATAGGGACCATTTCAGTAGGAGGAGGGGGAAATAGCTCATAGTTAGATTCTAGTGAAGTGAATTTATACTTCTTTCCATTTTTGATTAATTCGACTTGCTTTTAAAGGCTATTTCATTTCAATTGATGTTTGTGCAGCAAGCTTTGGTTGGTGAGGCTTCAGGTGAAGAGCAACTTTTTTCTTCTGAAAGTAGCTTGACTAGAGATGGCATTGCCTGTGAGCTTGATGTTTATCTTGAAAAGATCAAGGTATGCAGTTCCTTCTGTTTTCCGGTGTTAGTTTATGCCTTTTTCCCCTACCATATAATCTTCAATTTTGCCTTCTTGATAGCAAGCTTGATTTTATCATGCTCATTAGTCTACTAGTTGGCTCGATGATTACTTTTAAATAATACCCGATAATTAGTTTCTCCTCTTGGTTTATTCTTAGTGGGCATAATTGAGGGTATTTGTGTGTCTAGTAATCTGAAAGAAAGCATAATCCAGAGAACTCAAATAAATGGGATCTGTGAGAGAAAAGTTTTAGAGGAAGGGCTTTGGGAGAATCGAAGAAATGCTAAAAACATGTGGAACCATATGGCTAAAGGGTTAGAAAGATAACCAAAGAGACACTAGAATAATCAAGGGGCTTTGGCTTAAGAATGAAGATTCTTGGTAGTGGGATGATTGTGTAATAACAGATGACTTAGGTTAAAAGGAAGTGTCATAAAAAATATTCCTTGTGTAACTATGAGGAAAACTGAAACCAATACAAGGTTTCTAAGCAAGACACTAAGAAGGCAGTTAGCGAAGCTAAAACAAGAGTATTTAACAGTTTATACTAGTCTTTAAGCACTAAAGAGGGGAAACATATATATAGATTTACTAATTGTAGTGAAGAAAAACAACAGACTTGAACCAAGTGAGATGCATAAAGGATGACAAGGGAAAAGTATTGGCCATAGAATAAGATATTAGAGAAGATGGAATAGTTACATTAATAAACTATTTAATGAAAAGCAGGATATTTCTTTAACCGCAATAGATTTAACAATAGGGAGGAGGACCAATACTACTCCTAAGTCTGAGAAAAGTACATGCCTCATAGAGTTATTCAATGAGATTTTGAGGTTGAAGAGGATGTCAAAATGAATACAGACGAAGTATGTCAATACCTATCTTTAAGAGAAAAGGTGAACACATAACTAAGCAAATTAAACGATATTAAACTCATGATTCGTATATGACGTTTTGGGCAAAGAGTAATTACCAAGAAAACATTTTTGTTTTGTGGGAATTTAAAATGAATTGTAGTATAGTTCTTCAGCCCTGCATTTTTCTTTAAGTGGCTAGCAACACGCTGTCTAACATTTTATCCAGCACACTCTTATTCGATGAAATTCTTGTGAGTCGCATTGCTTTAGAAATAGGTCCTACTATATAGAGAATGAGACCCACATAAATTTCTCCCACTAAAATGAGACCCTCATAAATTTCTCCCTTTAACAGAGTGTTAAAAAGAGTGTGCTGCTAGTATTGCTATTTTGTCTACTATGTATTAGCACTTTCTTTGCTAGTTTGAATCATGGGACCATAATTAATTTACTTCTCACCCGGATGACAGGTCTTGACCTTTTTAATGGCTCTATTTACACTTAATAAAGCTCTACTTATTTTTCTTCCCCTGAAGGATATCCTGATTTTGTATTTAAGTAATTTTTAGTATAACTTTTTTTTTACCATGATATGATAATGGATTGGCTGAGTGGATCGGCTTAGTTGGGAATCAATCTTCCAACCAAGCTGGTCTGTGAAACCAGGATGTCATGAAAGTCATCACAAATTGGTCAAGTCTGTTAAGTTCACTGTTTATTCACCTGTTTCACAAAATGGCAGCACCTAGTACTCAAGCCAGTAGCCTACGGAGAAAGAATAGGCTGCCATGCTCCAACACTAAACCAGATGTATTTTTGCAGCTTGTATGCTCAAACTTTAATATATTCAGCATTTCACTTTTTTCGAAACTCAGTAAAAATGTACTCTTTTAAAGATTAAAAAATTGGGAAGGGGAAAGTTATTACTATTAATTAAAGTGAAACTGATGACCATTTTTCAACTATCTCCAATGAGATTCAAAATTCATTCTTTAAGTCTAGAAGGTCAAACTCCTACTACTAAGCTAACACCTTATGGACCTTAACTGGCCATTAACCAATTCTTAGCAACTATAACTTTATTTTTGAAAAATAATAGTAATTTTAAATTTTGGAAGACGAAGTAAAATACTCTTTTGCAGAAATGTTGTATGGAGGTATATAGAATCTGACATATCCATATTAGTATATGAAAGCTATATCTAACATTATGTTTTATAGTGATATACTTACACATTTTTATGAAAGGTATTGACAAATTAAAATAGGAAAGTTCATAAATACCAAAATTTGCTATACAAATAAAATAGTAGAATATAGAAGACTCTCCTGAAATAGATTATATTTTAACTAAATAGATGATACTTTCTAACCGTGGACAATAGTTACATTTATTGGGAAGTCCACTGCAAAGTACAGTACAATGCTCCCAGCTAAGATAATGGTGTGTGTATGTAGGGGATTGGTAGTTGTATTTGCAACTAAATAGGATAGGTTTTCAACATAATTCGAGTACAATTTGTGCATCATAGTCATAGATTTAAATACTTAATAAATGTCTGTTTGATATTTTGATTCTATTCTTGATAATTTCTAATAGATTATATCTGAAACTGTAGTAGTAATTGATTCACATATTATTATTGTGATGTACTTGTGGAGCAAGCTATATGTTTAGTTTCATTTTCTACCCTGCTGATGTTTAGAAGATGTTTTGCTTGATCATGGCTTAGTTTTTGCTTACCATGTTTTACAGGAGCAGTATGGGGTATCTTTCCAGCCTTCAAATGTGGGATCCAGCCCTCGGGTACCTAGATTTCAGGTACATGTTTATATTTGATGGAATCTTGTTGTCATACATGTTGAAATACAGTTTTATCTATACTGTACTATATGGAGGTCCCTGACTCCTTATCGGTAGGAAAGTTTTTCATTTTTAGGTATTGGAAATGTAGCATTCACATACTTGACAATTACCCCCTAAACATCATGGTTTTCAAATTCTTCAGTAATCTCTGAATCACTCAAGTTTATGCCACTACGTATTGAAGTCAAATTAACTGCTTTCAAAGTTGTTTGTGTGCTTGCATAGCTCTGTATAGACTAACATAGAATTGCGAGTTTAATGATAACTAAAAGAGTCTACAACATAATTAATATTTTCCCTGGACATGCTAAAATGACATTGGTTCAGTGTATTTTGAAAAACTCAAAATGCAATTGCTGCATGATAAAGCTCCTTAGTGAACAAACCACCTTTGGCATGTATCTACTCCTCAATTGTGCCACTCTAATTTTCTCTTTTATGTATTTGTTCATATATATTTTCCACTTTTCCTGTTCTTCCACTCACATCGCAGGCTCATTATTGTGCCTTTAGCTACTGTAATTTTTTTCTTTTTTTTTTGGTACTTCACCAATATTTGACCAATCACAGGAACACAAATTGATGTGATCTGCTAGACTGGAAATGCTACTTGGATCACAATATATGATTGACAATATAAAAAAGCAATATTGTGATCCAAATGTGAACAAATAAAATGTATTTTGGCAGTTCGCATGATTAGTTTTACACAACACTTTTCCTCTCCTACTTAGTATAGGTTTCGTTTTTGGTTTAATGCAATGAGTTTGAAAATTTTGAATAGAAAGTAGTTCAGTAGATCACAATATAATTAATCTAAAAGGTATTAGTCATAGCTCTCA
Source organism: Cicer bijugum (assembly GCA_037974875.1). Classification (NCBI taxonomy): domain Eukaryota; kingdom Viridiplantae; phylum Streptophyta; class Magnoliopsida; order Fabales; family Fabaceae; genus Cicer; species Cicer bijugum. The sequence continues at coordinate 1,371,640 of JBBPBT010000584.1, forward strand.
GAAGACCCTATACCAATTGTAATACTGTTTTCTTGTTCTTAAACTGTTCTTCTGGTGTTACCTTTACCATTTAGTTTATGTGAAGATGTTCCAGATTCTATAGGATAAAATTACAATGCTCTATTCAAATGATCTTTATCATTTATGGTTTACAGTTACCATTTTTCCATTGCATGACATTGCATTTTTCTCATGGAAAGTCAACACAATCTTATTTTATCACATGCTGTTTGAGTTTAGTAGTTTTTAATATATAATATGGAATGTATTTTTCAGGTTCTTGATGCATTAGTGAGCCTCTTTTGCCGTTCTAATATATCGGCAGAGACACTATGGGATGGTGGTTGGCTTTTACGCCAGTTGCTTCCATACAGTAAGGCAGAATTCAACAACCGCCACCTGGAATTGCTGAAAGTAAGAACATGAGGCTTTAGTATTGACATCGACACAGATATTAATGCATGCCTCTAAATTGCATATTATTTACACATGTAGGAAGTCCCCCTCTTTACTTAGTATTCAAGCCATTTCTTGGTGGAGCTGACCCGTGGTTCACGTGTCAATTCGTTTTATGTTCTGTGGCTCTTCCATATATATAACATTCAAGAAACTTGTTTTTTCAGATTTTAACTGATAGGGACTTGGGTATTATGGGGCACCCTAAGTCCCATATTGAGTATTATGAGATGCTCAGCTTAGTTCTTCTCCCTTGCCAGCTAGCTATTACTAGGGGCGTGCATGGTTAACTGTACTAGGAGAACCCGCCCACTTTATGGTTCTAGTTTGACAAATCAAACCATTTTTAGAAAAACCAATTTGAAAATGTGAACAGGTCCGTCTCTGTTAAAAACCGATTCACATGTTGAATGGTTTAAAAAGCCAGCTTTTCTTGAATTAGTTATAAAATCTACACAGCCTTATGAGCATAAAGAAAAATAAAAATCATTGGCGAAAAACCGGTTAAAGCTCTCTTTGATTCCACACCTGTAAAAGAAGCTGAAACAACAATAATCGATTTTATTTTTATCCGAAATAGCACCTAAAAAAAAACAGCCGCAATAAAAAAAAACAGAAACTTTGAGAAAAGAATAACCCAAGTACACAATTACTGCCTTGACCTGGAAAAATCTAGAATCGAACCTTCAAACTAAAAGTAAATTAATGAAGTTGAAGGAAATAGCAAGTAGCAGATCCAAAGATCGAATCAGAGGAGCAAAATTGGCAAAAATCGCAGGAAATAGAAGAAAAGCGAGAAAAATAAAGAGAGCAGAGGATGTGGAGATTGAAGAAGGTAATTTGTAGAGAGAAGAAAAAATAGCGGTGGCCGCAGCCCGTATGACGAGGCTGCAGATAAGGACGATGGCAGACGAGGAGGTTTCATTCGACAAAGATAAGACGGTGCTGGCAGAGCTGCGATCTAGAAGAGGATTAGAGTTGGAACTTGGAATGTTAGGAAGGAATTCAGTCATTGGAGGAGAAATAAGAGAACTGGTTCTAAACCAATTTGTAACATGGGTACCTGTGTTTAAATGGGCCGGTTCAGTTGTTTTAGAAAATGGTTTGGGCTTTTAAAAGATGGAATGGTCTGTTACTTGTGTGGTTATGGGTAACCGGGTTTTCTGAACACTCCTACTATTAAGGGGGTTAACCATAAATTTTAGAAGGTTGACATTTAAAATCTAGAAAGAATATTCTTTGATTTGCAAAACTAGTCGGTGTTCATGGCTTATAAGTTACAAGATTCTGGCTTGAAATGAAGCATTTGGGCCAATGACAGACATGAAATAATTAATTGTCAACTAATACATTAACTATATGGTTATAGTCGTGTAGATATGAAATGTCCATATTTCCTTTTGGTTATAGTCAATACATTTAATGAGTCTCATACCTGTGCTACACAAATATCTTAGTTAGAGTTTAATTTATTTTCCTCCCTATTACAGATTTCATACGAGAATTCTGCTTCTGCTCTTGAAAAGGAAGTTAGAGGTTTCTGGCCTGACCTTCTTATTACTGTTCTTTGTGATGAGTGGAGAAAGTGCAAAAGAGGTGATTTTAATATTATTTCTTGTTGTGCTTAATGGATTTCTATGTTTGTGTGGCTTATTTATGTGCTTGAACTATATAATTTTTTACCTCCAGCAATGGAGTCCTCATCCCCTCCAAAAGAACCAAAGTGCATACTTTATCCACCTCGAATGTTCTTTTCAGAAGGTAAGCTTGTAGCTGTTCGATTTTTTCTTTCTTTCGTTGGTTATGTCAAGAATAGTAAGAAGGCTTTTGATTCTGTTTCCGATGTTCCTACAGAAGATATACCTGAGGGATCATCATTTACTGCTGGAGAAAGAATGCATGAGTTGGTGAAGGTCTGCCTAGTCCCTCACTTATTTTCTTGTTATATTCTTCTAAAATTGCATTGTGCATAGCATGTTCATACAGTTGGATTTTCCTCAATTATGATTCTTCATAGACCGCTTACCTTTATAATGAAGAACTTTGCATTGGTTCCCCCTTCCTCTTGTAGGTATTTGTACTACTGTACCAACTTCAAATATTCACTCTCGGTAGAGCTTTGCCTGAGGAACCTTTTATTTATCATCCATGTGAACATCTTACAAATTCTCGTGCCCAAACTTCTAGGCTTATGTCAGTCCCAAAGCCAGGCACTGAAGTCAACCTTGGTAAGTGGTCTGAACTGCAAATTTGTGTATTCTCTTAAACTGATTTTTTTACATTAAGATTATTAACCTAAGTAATTATTTATAACTTTGCTTTGTATACTGTTCAATTTTTTATGCATATTCTCTCTAGTCCTATTTATAAGATATAAACTACTAGATTACAAAGATCAAGGAAGCACATTCAAAAGAGTCGATGCTATACTTCAAATTAATTTTCTTTTGCTAAATAACAAGATTTTTCATCTGAAGCATTTAGCGGGTGTCGTGGCTGCTTAAAACTGTGGCTTTGACTGCTATAGCAGGCCCTGCAGCCGCAACAGACTTCTAATTGCGGTCACCGGCTGGTCCTTTATGCCACCATAGTGGTGCTATTTACAATACTTAATCCTAATATTCATATCTAATACACCATATGGAAGCGGGAAATTGTAGAAAGGGCAGCCAAAAATTTACACAAGGTGAGGAAAGGGGACAAAGTCACGACTCATTTGCATTGTTTCTGAAAATGCAGACAATTTTTCAATTCCAGAGTATCTTATTTACTTATTAGCAATTAAAATTAACACAAATTTTAGAAAATACAAAAACAACCAAACTTTATTCTAATATGTAGGGTGAGCAACATGGATCAAACGACACTATAACGTTCTATCATATAACATATTTGTATCCAGTTCATTAATCTTTAGGTATTTTTTAATAGTTTTTCTTATAGTTTTTTTCTTCCTCCAGAAATTTGATTACCCTGGATTTGATTTACTGTCTTTAATACAAAATTCACAGATCCCCTCGCCACATGCCTAAACCACCTAAGCCGAATTTCCACCACCTTTTCTTGATAGGTGCTACCCCAACTCTGTAATGTTGTCATTTCTAATCCTATCTCGTCTAGTCTTTTCACTTATCCAGTATAATTCTCATCTCTGCTACACTTATTTATCCCCGTGTTGGTTTTTATTGCCCATCACGCAGTCTCATACAACATTATTGGTCTTATAGCTGTCCATCACTCAGTCACATGCAACATTACTGGTCTTGTAGCTGTGCGATAAAGTTTCTCCTTCAGTTTTAGCAATACGTTTTTATCATATAAAACAACTAAAACACTCCTTCATTTCAACTACCCAACTAAGATTCTATGGTTTACATCTCAGTTTATTTCTTCGTCGTTTTGTACTATGGACCCAAGATATTTAAACTGTGCGACTTGTGATATGGTATGATCTTTAACTTTCATCTCCAAGTTAGAACTGATTCGTCTTTTTCTAAACTTGCATTCCATATACTTTAACTTGCTTCTGCTCAGGCAGAAGCCATACGGTTCTAAGGCCTTTCTCCAAGTCTCTAACCTCATATTTAATTCCTCCGTCGGCTCTCCAACTAAGACTATATCATCTGTAAAAAACATGCATCTCCGTGCTAGCTCTTGGATGTGTTTGTTAAGTACGTTTAAAACTAATGTAAAAAGATAAGAGCTTAAAGTTGATGTTTGGAGCAGTCTTTTTGTTATGAGAAAATCTTCTGTGTCACCACCGTGCATTCTCACACTAGTTGAGGCTTCCTCATACATATCCTTGATAGCTCAAATATAGGCAATCCTTACCCTTTTCTTCTCCAAGTCTTTCCATAAAATCTCTCTAGGCTCTTTATCATACACCTTCTCTAGGCTCTTTTCAATCCATCTGATATTGCTCCATTGTCCGTTGTTGTGAGTAAATCGCTTCCATGGTCAACTTCTCTGGCATAAAACCAAACTGATTATCAGTAACTCTAATCTCTTTTCTTAGTCTCTGCTCAATTACCGTTTCTCATAACTTCATGGCATGACTCATAAGTTTAACCCCCTATAATTTGTGCAATTTTATATATCTCCCTCGTTCTTATAAATTGGAATTGAAGTGCTTTGTTCTTATAAATTGGAATTGAAGTGCTTCGTTCTTATAAATTGGAATTGAAGTGCTTTTCATCCACTCGTCCACATTTTCTTTGACCTCACAATCTCATTAAAAAACCGAGAACAATCAATGCCTCTATTTCCAAGACTTTTTCATACCTCATTAGGAATGTTATGTGGCCCAACTGCCTTGCCATTATACATCATTTACAACGCTTCTTTTACCTCGCGTTCTTGAATCCTATGATAGAATAATTCTTTCATCTATCCTTTATATCTTTTTCTTGAACCAAAATTTTACATTTTTCATCCTTGATACACTTCACTTGGTCCAAGACTCTTGCGTTTTTTTTTCTGCCCTTAGAAAAACCTATATTTAGATTTTTCTCCTTCCTTGGTGTCTAAGGATTGGTATAATACAAATTTTTGAAAATGAGAATAGAAAATATTTTCACGCAATGTTAACAGACCCTAATCTTGTGAGGGAGTATGAGTGATATGTCTAGAACTTTTTCCATTACAAAGAAATGTGACTCAAAGCCTCTGTGCTTTGATTGTCACAGTAGATAGAAATTATTGCAGCTGGCATAGCTGTCTCATAGAGTCTAGGATACACTACATGCAAAGACACAGTACATAACATAATTATGTTAGTTTTTTTTAGTTTTTATGTTATATGGAGTTTATTATCTGGTTGAAAGAAGAAAGCTACATAATACTATGTAAGTTGGCAATCAACTAGATTATGGTAAAATTGCTCTTATTTGCCACCTGCAGTTAATGCCGTACCTTGTAGAATTGCTTTTGAGAGGGGCAAAGAACGTCATTTTTGCTTTCTAGCAATCTCTGTAGGAACATCTGGTTGGCTTGTGCTTGGAGAAGAATTGCCTCTGAAGAAGCCCTATGGAGTTGTTCGGGTTGCTGCGCCTTTGGCTGGGTGCAATGTATGTATATTTTTCTGCTACCCTTGCATCTTAATCATGAAACAAGTAGATTTGTTAGCTGACAATTGTGGTACAATTGAATTTATTTGTTGGTTTTTCATGTAGAAAGAATCCATAAATGTAATGTAAATAACTTGAATGTTACAATCATTTTTACTTTGATCAGTCAGTGTATCTATTAATGTGACAATAATTTCTGTCCTCATTGTTTAGCCCAGGGTTGATGATAAGCATTCAAGATGGTTACACCTGCGGATCCGACCATCCGCTTTACCTTTTCCGGACCCTGTCAAGTACAATCCACATGGGAAGTTAAAGACAAAAGCTTTTGTTGATGGAAGATGGATATTGGCATTCAGAGATGAGGAGTCTTGCAAAACTGCTTTTTCCATGATTCTTGAAGAGATTAATTATCTGTGTGAGGAGGTTCATAGAAGAATAAAACCTTCGCTCAAGCTTGAAACCGCGATAGATATATCAACCCCGTCTGCACCTGTTTCAGAAGATTCCTCTTCACATACAACACCTCCCAATTCATTGTAAGTTCTTTGATTCATTTAAAATAATAGGCCGTTCACTCCAGGGGTGGGAAATTATTATGTCTGTCACCCTTTTGTATATGCTCCCAAAATATATACCCGATTTGTAGATTAGAAATTGTGGTTTAGTGTCATTCTTTTTGTATACTAGTTTTCCCTTTTCTGATTTGTAAATTTACCCTTTTGTCTCATTCTTTAGGAGCTCTAACCTAGGCCCCATAGTTTTCTTTTATATTATACATTATCAGTAAGCTCTGTAACAAATGTAAATTTGAGGGTACTCCATGAAGTGTTTTTTCCTTGTGTCGACGTGTGTTATTTGTGATTATATGGATTACATAATAATGAAAGCATTTCTCTTTTCCTTCCATTGTCCTGTGTCGTCTGTGTTTCCAAGTGCTGATGCCAAGTATTTTAACCTCCCTATTGTTATTATTTGTTGAGCGATGTAACTAACCACACACATAAGCATTGTTTTCATCATCCGATTACAGTTAGGTCTACTTTGTTCTCTACAGATATATTCTAATTCTGCCTTGGTGATGTTATTTCAACCATGTCTATGGATTAATTTCCTATATTTCTTTTATCATTCGTGCATTTTTCCATGGAAATAATTGAGTGGTGAGAAACATAGTAGAGTCCATCGAAAGAAAAATAATTGAGAGAAATAAATTATTTGGATTTGATTCAATGTTCAGGAAAGTGTATTACAGGGAAGAATATACTGTACACTTTATATCTCATAATCAAATTAACATAATTCATCAAATTCTTTGACCTATTTTGAAAGTCTTTTTGATATCTCTACGACACTCACGTCCACCGAATCAAAAGCCCCCAGTCTTGGAAGATCATTATTGTCAAAATTGACAAACAAAACTTAATCATCACAAGGTAGAAGCACAAAGAGTTAAAAAGGCTTACTACCATTGGGTAGAAGTGTTTAGACAAAGGCTTAACTACTGTAGAGTAGAATAGAATGAATGACAAATGCTCGACGACCATAATGTAAAAGCATATAATATAGCTAATGACAACTAAAAAATCGAAGAAATATGCAACCAAAATTTGGAGTACATAAGAAATTTCAACAAAAAATTTGATATCACAAACCTATGAGAAATAATCTATCTTGTGTACGTTGACACTTCAGGAAATCGAAATACACCAAGAACCACACCAACAAAAAGACACAATGCCAGATAGAAGTTTGAACCCATAGCTTTCATTGAATCATGAATGTTTGACCAAATGAAATTGTCATTTCTAATTTTGCGATGCAAGAATTGACAAATACAAATTTTTTGTACATGTATAACAATTTTATGAATTTATTCAACTAAAAAAACTTGATTATAATGAATATATGATACACTTTATATAATAATCATAATCAGATCAACAAATCTTAACAAACTTGTAGCCCATACTAACCAACTTATTAACTTCAACTATATTGAACAGAGCATTAACTATTTAGAATGAAATTGAAACTCAAGAAATTTAGTTGACAAAAATATGTATTTTACTATTTTTTGGTCATCGAAGCTTGCTTCAAAGGATGATATTCGAGCTGAGTTAAAAAAGTTTTAGTCTTACATTTTCTAAGTGAATTTACTGGACTTGGTTTGGATCATACTATTTCATACATTAGTAATCATAGTGTATTAAAAGGTTGTAATTCAGTATTATTGTAATCTCTAACTCAATATTGTTAACATTATTGGAAGGATATATCAACTAATAACCATAATTTATTGTAGCATAACTTTATTTTTTTATACCGGAAATCAAGTAGTGTTAACACCACTTGTACTAGAGAGTATGCTTATTTGGGAAAGAAACTCTACTACGAATTATGTGAGCACTGAACTTTTCACATAACAAAATAAACTTAGTCTCTAGACTTTTTCAACACTAAATACTTTTCTTAAAATAAAGTTTACAGCACTACGATTGTGATGATTTCCGGCTTATTGGGTTAAGGCCTTTTAGTTTTTTTTTTTAACTTGTGTACTTTCAAAATATATTAATTGAGTAATATAGTGATGAATGGGGTACAACAACTATATCATTGAAAACTTTGATTTCCAAATGAACTTCAATTAGTATTTTTTATTTACTAGTGAGCTTCAATTTGATTAGGGTACCGATCATTTGAGTACTCAACCTTAGTTGAAATAATTATTAATAAAATTTTAATTACTTGAGGGTTAAAGACAAAAAAAAAGAAGAAAAACTAATAGTTTTTTTAAAACACAAATTTTGTTTGGAAGTTTGAAAGAGAAGGAAGGTATGAGCTTTTTGGAAGGAAAAGGAAAATAATTTTTTTAATCTTATTTGAGAGAAACTTCTTAAAAAGGAAGGAGAGAAGAATGAATATACTCAATTATTTTTATTCGAGGGTATTAAAAAGGATAGAAATGATATTGAGAATTTGTCAAAATCTATTGTAAAATTTATTAGAGATTAAAAGTTTTGAATTTAAGTAAATTATAAAAAAAATAATATATATCAATTAAGGTATTAATTCACCCTAGATCACGTGATAAACTTATCCACTTAGAAAGAGTCAGTTTATAACTAAGATTTCCTCATCATTTACATATTTTTCTTTCCAAGCCATGTAAGTTTCTTGCTACGACTCATTATTATCCATATGGACCACATTGCAATTCAATTATAACGAGGGGATATCTATCATTCAACTATGATGGAGTAACTTTACATAATTAAAACAGCAAGACACTCAAGTGCTTTTTTTAAAAAAAATTATAAAATGTTACGATCATACATATAAAAATCTAACGTATAAAATCAAAACCATGATGGTGTTCTAAGATGGGGAGACAGGGCCCACATACGCCGTTCAATCATGCAACCTTTAAGGTCAAAGCAATTATAAAGAATTTTTGAAGAATTAAATTGTGAACTATAAAGTGTGTATGTCTCATAGTGGAGTCTTGTTTTTGGTTTTCACATTGGGTTGGTGTGTATATATTTGTGCATGGCCCAAGATACTCATGATGAGTTTTTTCCCTTTTTTAATTAAATGGCACTAGCAATTCATAATTTGACAACGAAATAAATTTTTTGTTTTAATATTTATGGACACATAAGTAAAATTTAAATAATGGTTATTTCAATTATGGTTTAAATTTAGATATTTTTAATCAATTGGATTCTCACTAAAACTCGTCAAACATTTGGTTAAGTATGATGACAAGTATATTAATTAACTTGCATCATATAGATAGACAAACAATATAAATGATAATAATAGTAGATAAGTATGATAATATTAAAAAAAATCAAGTAGGATATAATTGGATTAAGATGGAAGAGACACAAAGATTCTTGATAAGCTAGATTGTCGTTGCTTTTGATCAGGCAAAGTCCAGCTAAATTAACTTGATCATTTTCCATGTGCCTCTTGAAAATCACCTTGATTTGAATTGCAATTTTTAACATCATGAACATGTTATAACTTTTCAAATTTACCATAAGTTATTGGTATCTCCAAACTCATGAACTTAATAGTGTTGAAGGAGACTTAGACATGAACTTTTAGGTCTAAGTTCTATTATTTTACCTTTTTCATATCTTATTTATAATGTGTTTAGTGTGTGGTCACCAAAAGCCACCATGCATTGAATTGGAAGCTTATAGCTTCTATCTTGCTGTGCCTCATGACTAAAAAATGGTATTCTATAGCAAAATTAAACAACTACTTAAGTAACTTGTTTTTATGGGATATGAGATTGAGAATCATGCTCTTCAATTTGATGTTTTATTTCCTTTTTTTTTTTTTTGTATAGAAAGAGG
>JBBPBT010000584.1:1407839-1431305 GCA_037974875.1 Cicer bijugum
TTGGTTATTTAAAAAAATCAATTTTCCGATAATTTTTTAAAAAAAATTCGATTTCAAATTTTTCTAAAAAAAAAGGTTTTTATTTTTATTTTTTCCGATATTTTTTTGAAAAAAAATAAATTTCAATTGTTTTTTCAAGAAATAAAATCTCAAAATTAACAAAACATTGGTAGTAAATAAAAATTAAATCCAAATATAAAAAATAAATAATTATTCAACCAATTTATAAATAAATCTGATTTTGACTAAATTTTTAAATTCGATTTGAATTTGAAACTTATAATAGAAGTTTTTGGACAGCCCTATTTAAATAGGGCTATCATACCCATTGTTAGAAATTTATTATAATCATAAAATAAATTATATAGCATATTTATATATACGAGGAGATGAATATGAACTTTCTGCACCCTCGTCTCCGTTCAGGGTTAAGAGTGTTAGAGTTTCTTTTTAGAATACTATTATATATATACTTAAATCTAACACATAATTTCATACTTAAATACTAATTAATTATATTTTAATTAATAATAATTTTTAATAATCGATCCATATCATTAATTAAATAAAGTCACGTCATTTTAATTACTTTTTAAGCAATATGAATATTTTTATCGATTTTCCTTTGCGATACCGAGATCCATTACTTTTTTTGATTTGATTTGAAGACTACCAAACGATTCTCTTTTACTTTTTTTTTGAATTAAAAGTGTTTGGTTATTTTTCTTAATAAAATTATAGTTTTAACTTTTATTAAATGTAGCGTTTATAAAAATAAATTGATTCCTTTTAAACCATAAAATAATACTGAAAAGTCTTTAATGACATGTGTCGTAACTCTATTGATTTTATTTTTACGTTTTTATTTCTCCTTGATATTCTATATGAATTTTACTATTGCACAATTATCTCTCCAAGTTAATTTTAAATTTTATTTTAATTATGATAATTTATTTAAATTGATAATTTAATTATTTTTTTAAAATTAAAATTTTTGAAAAATTATTTTTATAGGTAGTTTATTATATTCATCAATATCCAATTCTCAATCAAATTATTATACTAGCTAGATTAATGTTTATGTGTCAATATGATACACATTCAAAGTATTAAATTAAAATTTTAAAAGAATATTTGATTGGTAAATAAGAAATCGTATTTCCATATGAACTTTGATATTTGACATATTATTCTCAGCCATAAACGATGATTACATTACAATATTTAGAATATTAATTACTAGGAATATCATCAGCTTGTGGGGGTTTATGACACCAACATTTTCCATCGATACATCTTGGATGTTTTGTAAAACAGAAAAGTCTACATTCTACATCTGTAACGCATGCTGATTCTACATTGGTTCCCTCTTCTTTTGATTCATCACACATACACAAACAATAAATTATATGTTAATAACATTATCTTAATGTAATGTGAGAGATTTAAAGAATAAAACTGTTTGAAGTGAAACATTATAAATGAAACATTAAAAATTCATTTATCTTAATTCAATCATTTGTTTCATACCTGATGCAATAATGAAGAAAGCCAATAAAAATACCATTGTAAGAGTAGAAATCCTTGTGATGTCCATATTGTCTTCAATATAGTTCACATGCTTTAGTCTATATGTTTGTTTATATAGGCCAAATAGTAAGATTTCACGTTGACCATATTAATTTTTTTTAGAGTTATTAATGCATCATTAAATTTCACGTTGAAGATATTAAATTTTTTAGAGTTATTAATAGTTCATTATATAGAGTTATTAATAGTTCATTAAATTTTACGTTGACCTATATGCTAACCTATATAGTATTTAAATCCATAAAAGTAAATTTACTTTTTACTGAAAAATATATTTAAATGCAATCAAATCTGTATAAAACATTGAAAAATTATATTTTTTAATGTAGATAAATAAATTAAATACATAAATAATAATTTGAATGTTTCCATAAATTTTAAATTACCATCAATGTAGATAAGTTATAATATTAAATAGTTGTTATTTATATATGTTAAATGGAATAGATCATATATAATTAATATTTGACAATACCTAAAAACTAAGGACAATATATAATAATAAACTCGTTTTTAAGAAAAATATTAGTTATAAATGAGAGTATTCTACTACAAAAATCCAGCTGGTAGGAAGAAATTTCAATAGAACAAATCTTGATGGTTTGGTATTCAAAGAATTATCAAGTGAGGAAAATCTATTGCTAACAATCTCATTTTCATTGGAATAGGTCAATTAAGTTATTTTGATGTGTGATGGTACTAAATGGATGGATACAATTTTAGTTTCACAAAAGAAGTTTAGGAATTATTTAAAGAATATATCATTTGATTTGTGGAAGAATTATATGTTAATTAATGCAACACTAAAAGGCTTTAACATCATCTTTTATATCATTAATTCCTAAGTGGGATAACCCAAAGTGATTTTTGGAGTATTATCATATCTCTTTAATATAAGGTGCTTTTTGGGAGGTTCAAATATATCTTTGATTGTTTGACCAATACAACCCCTTGCCTCATTCCCATTTTTGATAGCTGTGGAGGGTTTAACCAAATTGGTCAACAATGCTATAGAAGATGGATACATAATAGGTTTTCAAGTACATCAACATGTATCTAAATGATAGGTTTTCCTTTCCCTTAATCTTCTTACTTTAGTGTTTTCCTCTTCATTATCTTTTTTATGTATTGGAGTTTTTATGAAAAAATTTGTTTTAATATTTTGGAATGGTATGACAACTTGTAATTGTGAAAATTTAGTTTTGAACCTTTTCATGATTTTTGATTGTTATTGATACATATAATTTTGGAAAGATATCTACAATCAGGAAGGTGTTTGATTTAAATTTTTTGTTGTGGTAAATGTTTCTATCAATGTTACACTTTAAGTTTAGTGCAATTATACATTTAATTAATTTGAATGAATCATCAAGCAATTGATTGTATCCATTAAACCATTTTCTCGTGTCTCACTTGTCTTGCCTCATTTGAATTGATTGCATGTCTATAAGTTCTCTTATGTTAATATTCTAATATTAATTAGTCTATAATATCATATTTTCATTAAACTTTTGTGTGTTTCAAATATCTCTATAAATTAAGGACTCTATTCATCCTATTCTAGAGTTTAAGTCTATCTCGACTAATAGATTCATTAAGTAATTTATGAGGTTAAAAAACTATTTTAAAAAGTTTTCAAAGTGCAATGTGGTTGTTGTAAAATTGATTGATAGTATGTTGAATGCAACTGTTGATTTTCTCTGTGACAATATATCCTATATGCCATTTAAATTTTTGGACATATCTAGTGGAGAATACCACTCAAGAGTTACAAGTGAAAATTAGTGGTCAATATGATGCATAAATAAGTGGAATTAAAATTTAAGTGAAACGACCGTGTAGAGGTTATAATAATAATACTAATAATAATCAATCATTGTGGTGGAGAGACTTAATTGTTAGAACTAAATTGGTTTGAAGAATTATGATCCTTACTTGTTTTGATGATAACACAATCATTTAGTAGGAACAATTCAAAGCATTGATATTTTGATTAAATGAGCAATTCCCAATCAAGTAGATTTTTTTAGGATCTTATGCCGTATCGTCTTATGATTGGAATAAGATAAAGGAATACCTAGTCCCTGATACTATTCCATATTTTAAGTCTTGTAAACGCATTCTGAAATGCACCTCTGATAATTCTAGCAATACAAGCTATGTTGTGATTCGTCTACTTCGGATATCCTTGACAAGCAAATAATTGTCTACCGCTAATAATCGCATCAAGTGTTTGATCATGTGACTCAGTTTTAAATCACTAGTAGAAAATCACTTTTATATGTCACTAGACTTAATAAATGAGACAGGTGGATCTTAACATGTTTAAGTTAGTTGTTTGGGTAAACAAGTTAATAAAATGAGACGGTGATAATTTTATAAATATGTAATATCCATTTAATGCGGTTATATTTTTAAAATCCGTTTAATGCGGTTATATTTGTAATTCAAAGGCAGACTGAAAAAAAAAAAAAGTATCTCCCATCTTCCTCTAACGTGCATTTTATCTTCCTTGACCTCTAGGTTCCACTTAACCTCCACACTACATACACTTAACACATGGATTCTGGACATTCATTTAACCTCGACATTGCAACTCTAAACTCTTGCCGTCACCGTCATTTTATCGTCACCACTTCGTTGATTTATGAAGACGTGTTTGATTCTCAAATTCTTGCTTTTCTTTCATTTGAAAATAATTAATTAGACCTGTGTAATGTGTGTTTTTTTAATTGTTCCTGATATTTGTTTCTCTGTATTTAAATTTGGATGTTTATTGGATTTTTGATATTTGGATTTTTACATTGTTACATTGTTTGAAATAATAGAAAAATTATGTATGTTTCACTTTTTCTTTAGTTCTTATCTTTCTCTCTTATGTCTCTTTGATCTAGTTTTGTACACCACATACATAATATCGGTTGCTTGTTGTTCCTTTATTTTGTACATAAATCCTAAAATTCATGTTGCTTTAGAGGAACAAAACCTTACAATCTAGGCTATTATTTCTTGGAGTAAATTTTAAGACATCAAATTTGAAAGTGTGCAAACCTAAAAAAAGGGGTTGAATTGTGTATCTTTTCTTAATTCTAATTATGATCGAGTGACTTAAACAATTTTATTAATTAGAGACAGTGGAAAAATAGACAATGCAAATTATAACAACTCATCTCTTACTGTTATTAGTGGTGAAGGACCTTCTAACGTTTCCTTCCTCTCCATATGAAATAGCGAGTTTTTGCCTTCCGTGGGGGCGGTGTTATTCATGACCTTCTCACCCCCTTTTTGATGGTATGTATGATCTCAGTTTTATAGTAAAAATGCAGCATAATGCCTATTCTAACAATATGCGCAGCAGTTTAATAAATTTGAAATTTATTAAACACAAGATTAAACAAGGTCCCTAATAATCAATCCTAATGAACATTAAACAATATCAATTATTGTTTATATGGAGAAATACATCAGAAACAATTATTATTCAAGATGTTGATTTTCATGCAATCATGCTAAGACAATTAATCATGTAAAACCACTTAATACAGAATGTTAATCATGCATTCAATCAAAATCAAAAACTAAATAATTGCAGAAATTTAAACGAGATAAGGAAAAAAAAAGTGTACGCAGATTTTTATACTGGTTCAGCCGCCTCGTGACGGCCTACGTCCAGTCCTAAGATCGAACTTGATCTTAGCCTTTCCAATAGAACTTCTTAGAATTAGTTTACAGATTTTACACAGCGCTTCGCCTCAATCTTAAACTATTCTCCCTGTTCTATCTTTCCCTCCATGAATTCCCGAGTTTAAATCCCATAAACTCTACCAAGAATCCAGTCAAGTGTCTTCTTGTTGACAACCCTCAACCCGGAAGAACACCACCAGTAGCAATTGGATTTTCTCAACGTAGTTTGGTTACAGAAATGATATACAGAAATTAGAACCAGAACAATTTTTACAAAGTTCTTGAATTTTCTTCTTCTCAAAGCAGTCTTTCTCTCCTCAATCTTTTTCAATCCTTATTGATCACAAATGTAGATTGTTCATGGCTGAAAAAGATGTTCAAAAGTCATATCAGTTTGAGAAAGTTATTGGTATATGATGTATACAAGTTCTTATAGTGGTATATTGTGTATGTTGTTATTATGAGAAGAAGAGAGTGAAAGCAGTTTATATAGTTTCAGGAAAAACAACACATGAATCGATTTAATCAATCAATTCATTAAAATTATAAAGCATACGAATCGATTTACCAAATCGATTTTGCGAATCTTGTTTTTCTTGAATCTTGAAACTGCATATACTAATCGATTTAACTAATCGATTATTTTAAATGAGTTTTTTAGACTTGGATGAATGTTCATATTTGAATCGATGTGCCTAATCGATTTGAAAAGTTTTGTTCCAGCAACGAGATCAAAACAATCGATTGGCTCATTCGATTCAAACCTTCACATAGTCCTTAAGTCATCTTTGTTTCTAAAACTTTTGTACCAATCGCTTTAGTCAATCGATTTCACTGGTTACAGAAGCACATTGATTTTCACAAATCGATTTGCCTAACCGATTTGACTAGTTACAGAGAGTTGGCTTAAGTCAAGGTAATCGATGTGTCTAATCGATTATGGACTTAAGTCTGAAGAATATTTCATCAGTTGGTTCATTCAATCGATTTACCAAGTCGATTGATGCCAAACTTATTTCAAAAGAAAAATATTAATGGATTGTGCTAATCGATTGTGTATGTCTCAGACCAAGATTATTTTAAAACTTATTTTATGAAATCGATTTGCCCAACCGATTTGTGAAACATTTACTTGGTTCTGTAACTCTCATAATCGATTGTGTTAATCGACTTTAACAATCCAAATGTCCTTGTGATTGGAACAATCGATTTGCCACATCGATTAGGCCACAATTCAGTATGCCACTGACTTGAACAATTATTTTCAATAAAATGGCCAATCAATGTGTCTAATCGATTTTAGACAATCAGTTTAGACCTGTGATACGAACAATCGATTTGCCAAATCGATTAGGCCACAAAACAGTATGCCACTGACTTGCAACCTCAATTTCCATTAAATGTGCACATCAATTTGCCTAATCGACTGCTCGTTTACTAAATTCACATTTACATACAACCCTATTACAAAATCGATTTTACTAATCGATTTGCTTAATGAATCTTCCAACTTTTGTTGATTTCTTGAGTTCCAAGCTATTGTCTCAAGTTTGTAGGGTTGAGTTGTTGTTCCTGAAATTTTTCTCAGTTCACAATGTCAGATTTATTTCATGATGTATGTTTGTCAATAATATCAAAAATAGACTTATGTCTAACACTTTTTTCCTCTATAAGAATTAACAAGTTTTTGTCTTTCGTGGAGGCGGTGTTACTCACGACCTTTTCGCTTCATTTTCCTCTCCTTAGGAAATAACGAGTTTTTGCCTTCTATGGGGTCCGTGGGGGCGATGTTACTCACGAATTTCTCACCCATCATTTCCTCTCCATAGAAAATAACGAGTTTTTGCATTCCATTGGAGTCGAACCAGGTACATGGGGAATAAGTACCGTCTCATCTCATTCCCACTATCAAATGTGAATTAAATCTTATTTTAGATTTTCTTCAAAAACATGAATCTTTTGCATACTATGTGAAGTCAAATATATTGTGTTCATAAAATACTTTTTTAATATCAAAATTCTAAGTTTAAAACCAACTTGGTTCCAATAGTCAAGTCTTCTCTACACAACCTGAAACCCATATTGTTAGAGGCAAACAGTCCACTTAAACCTACAAATCAAGTGTTCTCAACACAACCTAAGATCCACAAATTGCTTAAGGAACACTAAAGCCATTATCGGGTTGGGTTATAAAGAGATAAAAACTTGTTTGGTTTTTCTTCTACTAACTAGATTTGATACAATGATTTTCCACCCTTACAACACTTAGAATATTTTTTCTTTGAATAAGTGTTTTGATAGAACTTTAAACCTTCAACTCTGCATAATTAAAAAATTTGAGCTCCTAAGGTCTTTCTAAAAAACTTTGGTTTCTAGGATTTTTTAGTTTGTTGAGTTTGTTAATTCTTCTTCAACCATGAGTATCTATTTATAGTTAAAATTAGGGCTTCAGTTTAGTCCTTGTGAATTATGACTCGTATTTTCGTTCCAACTTGGTTAAAAAATATTTCTTCAAAATATAATTCTGAAAGATATTGTTTGATAATATGATCGTTTAACCAATTCCTTAGTTTTAAATCTAACTTAAGCAACTCTTCCAAAAAGATATGATGCGTATTTTCTTCATATTGAATAATTTTGGGGCGCAAACAAAATTGGGCCTTTTGTTGGTTGTATTTATTTTACCTAAGTGCCGATAAAAGTTTATGAGAGTACAACTTTGTAAAAACTCTCTTGTGATAGCTTTTTCAAAAAACATATACCTATTCTTTTGAAACCTAGCTCAATAGTGGTTGTTTTCCTCTACAACTTGATTGTACTAAGATTGATGGTTGAGTAGACTTGAACACACTTAGTTTGACTAGTAGGTTTTCAGTGGAAGTGTGGTTATTAAGTGGTCAATTAGTAGATTAAATCTGTAAGTTTGAAGGGACTAAACGTAGCTGCCTTGTTGGTGGTGAACTAGAATAAATTGGTTCTGTTATTCTACTATGTTTTGTTTATCCACTATGTTTTCTTTACTTTAGTTTAGTCACATTAACAAGATTTAATAATAAAAAAAAAAACACAATTCAAACCCTCCCTTTCATGATGAATACTATCACCTTCAAAGATTTTAATAAGTGTAGCAACAAAGGGAAAAACAAGGGGCAACATGACCAGAAGCATATAGGTTAGACGTTGGATAATTAGAGCTAGATGATATATGACCAAAGACAAAGTCAGATGATACATGTCTAGAGGATGAGTCAAAGGTTACGTGCTCAAAGACAGGATCAGAGGATACATGTCTAGAGGCAGAATCACAATATACATGTCTAAAGGCAGAATCAGAGAGTACATGTCTAGAGACAAAATCAGAGGATGCATGTCAGAGGCAGAATCAGAGGATACATGTCCAAAGATCGAATCAAATTATATATGTGTTGAGATATAATTAGATGATTTTGCAGTTTATGTGCAATTTAGAAAGAAAAATATGAAAGCATAAGGTACAACAAAATAACATCATTTTTGTGGGAGTCATGGAGTACTATATGTGTTTATTAAACCCTAATTTTTTTTAGTTGTCTAGCAACCCATAAAACAGTATTCATTTATAGTTTATTGGATTGTTTTAATAACTTTTAGCTTGCATGGACTATAATGATTAACTTGTAAATGGATTAGTGTCCCTTTGAGAAAACTCTGTGACCCAAATAAAATTAAAACTCGGACAACTTAATATGATTAATTATATAGTTATTGCACTTTTTGTTTTGATGTTGATAATTTATAACATGTAGCAATATTTATATTTATAAAATAGTTCAACCAACTTTTATACATCAACAAATAAAACTACAAAAATTAATATTATTATTAATGTTATAAGTATTAAGTTCATAAGATTCATGAGTGAATGATAGTGTATTTGTTTCCTATAAATAGAATTCACATTGTAATATAAACTATACAATAAGTGAATAATACTATTCACTCTTTTTTTCTTTGTTCTTTCTTTTCTCTCTTTCTCTCATTTGTCTCTACTTTTTATATTCAGTTTTGATTTTGATTAGTTCACAATCTCTACAATAATAAGTTTAATGAAATATCTCTTTCATATTTTTTCAAGTTAATCTTCTACATATCATTCTTATTTTTTTAACATATATATCATGTTTATTTACACCGCATGAATTCTAGAAGAATTAAATTTTCATGTATCTCCAAGGATTTGCACAAAGAATCATTGTATATATTATTTAGATTTATTTTTAGTTACATGAGATAATAATAATAATAATAATAATAATAATAATAATAATAAAAAGACAAAAAAAAGAACTAAACTACTAAGTCCTTAAAAAGGACACCCCATAGCATTTGCCAAAATAGTCGTGGATAAGCGACAAGGTGGCTTGTAAACCAAAATCAATGAATTCATGCTATTAACTTCCTTTTTCGCAAAGATATTTGCACCAGCATTTCCTTTCCATAGTCATGGGCTAAACGACATGTAATGAATCTGAGAAACAAATAACCCTCTTAAAGTCTGCTTGCTAACACAACTTGACACCAACCAAAAGTCCTTAAATTTCAAGATGGACAACATTTGACCGACCCGCGCTTCCAACGAAGTCAAATTGAAAGTGTCCATCTTTCACACCAAACCTCCAAAACCCGTTATCTGCATATTAGTTAATGGTTCACAATGTTTAATACTTTCCTCCTCAACCTCACAAAAGGAACAAGTTGACATGGATCAAAACATCATAAGAGGGAAATGAGTTATTACAAGCTTGCCATAAGTAAAATTGAAAACTAGCTGAGATGTGAAGTTTCTAAATCCAGTTCCACATATCTCTTATTTTCAACCCAAAGAGTGTTGTAATGACCTATGGTCTGAACAAAAAAAAACTCATCATCTTTAAGGTATTTGTTAGATAACAACAAAATCCAAAGCTTCACACATTTTGATAAAGTGTGTGCGAGTCTCCAAGCCTCCCAACAATTTAGGATAAACAACTTTCTTCCAACTCATCATATGCATATATAGTTTTATCTTTGAAACCATTTCAAATAAAATTTCACTTTTTTATCTAGCTTCACACAAGCATATTGGGGGAACTATTGAATTTTACATTTTATAGGATATATACGTGAGAACACCATTTGCCAAAGTAAATCAACCAGACTTATTCAATATCTATTGTAATTTGAGTTTCAAAAACTATTTAAAATCACAATTTATGCCACCGATGATATTAGTGGGTTGAGTCGCAGACTTGGTCGCTCTCTTTAAGAAGTTTCGCGGTATTACCCAAATTGTGCAAGGCAGACTATCAACCACGAAGTCTCCAAGATAAAACAGTCCAGATCACTATATCGAAATTCTACTGCACTGTAGAAAACCGTTATAGAATTACACCCTCAATATGGCGCTTAAAGCCACTCTTAATATGACGGTTAAAGTTACTCTCAATATGACGATTAAAGTCATTCGCAATATGGTATTACGACCAATCATAACTACGACATAACGGCCGCTCTAAAAACAAAAGGATTACGGCTTAACGACCGCTCTAAAAAACGAAGGGATTACGGCATAACAGCCGCTCTAAAAACCGAAGGGACTGCGGCATAATAACCGCTCTAAAAACCGAAAGGGACTGCAGTATAATTACCGCTCTAAAAACCGAAAGGGACTGCGACATAATAACTGCTCTAAAAAACCGATAGGGACTGCGGTATAATTACCGCTCTAAACCGAAAGGGACAGAAAGAAAGGGGAGAAGTGACTCGAAATCAACGAGCAGAATATAAGAGAAAGAAAAGAGAAAGTTGGGAAAAACATCCAACTTTAGTGTGTTTTTCATAATAGTTTGATGCTCATTATATAGTGATAGAAGTAAACTCACATTTCTTTTCTAAGCAATGTGAGACTTTAGTATGTATAGATTTAAAACTACTCAAAATACTAAAATTTTCTAATGTGGGATTTCAAAATTATTTCTTTTCAATGTGAGACTTAACAAGTTTCTTTCCACATAAATTTACAATAAATTTTTTTTTTCCGATATAAGACTTCAACAAATTATTAAATTCACACAATAATATAATTATTTTTCAATAAGATCCTACCCATCCAAGCCGCAAGCTTCCTAGACACATTGTTGTAAACCTTCAAAAAAAATCATCATTCATAACTCGACTATAGAAAAGTTTGAATCCTAAATATTTATCTAATTTTTTTTATGAACTTGATACTCGTGAGATGTTCAAGGGTGTCCTTGGTCGAGAAATAGTCTCAAACTTTATGATTGTACATTTAATAAGTATTTCAACACCACAATATCATACTCGACGGTGAGTATGATATTATACACGAGTATGATATTATACTTGTACTATAATATCCTCAATATAAGTCTTCATAATAAATAAAATAATATAGTTAAAAATAATATTTGTTTGTTTGTTTTCGATAATTGACAAATAAGATTTTTTTTCTACTTGATAAAAAATGATAGTTGTATTTATTTTTTAAAATAATATTTTAAAAAACTTTTCAACTATCTTCACTCTCACGGTAATAATGTCATGTTACGTCATATCGATAGGGTAATTTCCATTACTTATATATTTGGAGATTCGCAATCCACTCTAGCAAAAGGTTTTAAAATTAAATATTGGATTGCATAAAATAAAAATAAACTATTTTATGTTTTTAAAAATAATTCCTTACAACAATTATTATGTCACCATAAAATATAATATCCTAATCACAAAAATATAATATCCTAATCACACAACAAGAAAACATGTATTTTGTAAGGGTTAAAAGCCCTCACAAAGGCCAAAAAGCAGCCACAAAGAGGCTATTTGTGGCGGTATTAGACAGTCACAAATAAGCTGGTCACAATCATTTGTGGCGGCCAAAACGGCCACAAAGTTTGAAAAATACGTTGTCTTATGTGAGGGTCTTTACAACCACAAAATTCTGCTTTTGTGAGGCCACAGGCCGCCACTAAAGACAAACTAATTTTAAAAAGTTCAGCCTTTGTGAGGGTCCAGGCTGCCACAAAATCTCCCTTTTGTAAAGGTTTAAGCCGCCACAAAGTATCATCCAGATTAAAAAATAAATATTTTGTGAGGGTTTAGGCCGCCACAAAATATTAAGTATATTAAAAAATTAATTTTATAAATTCAAAATTAATACTGTATTATAATATTATATATAATAAATTAATATTAATATAATATCAATATAAAGTAAATTTAATATATAATAAATTAATCTGAATATAAATTAAAAATTTAAATTAAATTTAAAATAAAATATTTAAATTATAATTATAATTAAAGATTAATTTAAATTACAAATAAATTAAAATTAAATTAAAATTTAAATAAAATAAAATTTAAATGAAAATTAAATATTAAATTAATCTATAAATATGTTACTAATCTATTAAATTACAAATATGTTTTAAATGTGTTTGAAACTTTTATTTATCATATATTATGTAAACAACCTAATTCCTATTTTTTTTATAAATAAATCTATAATAACAAATAAATCTATAATAACACACACACACATATATATATATATATATATATATATTACTAATCTATATTTTAAAAATAATATAAATATAATTATAATATCACATATATATTTACTAATCTAAATTTAAAATATATAAGATACTAACTTGATATCTAGTAGCGTCTGACTCTTGAAGCTTTCACGTACGGAGCTTACAACTCTTCGAAATAATTTACAACCACTGTCAAAATAAAAATTCAATAATATTAATTACATAAATAAATTCAAATAAAAAATAAAAATAAAAAACTAATATATAATATAATGTAAACTTACTAAAATTGAATCAAGGTTGGATGAATATTTTTTGTAGAGAGAAGGTGGAGAGAATAGTTAGAAGGAGGGTTTAGAGAGAAGTTAGAAGTGAAAAATGATAAGAGGAGTGGAGTAATATATATAAGATTGGGTTGATCCTTTGTGGCGGCCAAAACGGTCAAAAAGGCAAGGATTTGTGGGGGCCTGAACGGCCAGAAAAGCCAACGTCTCTTTATTCCTTTGTGGCGGTCTTTGCAGCCACAAAATGCAACAAGCCAAACTTTTGTGGTGGCCTTTGCAGCCACAAACTGCAACGTCACTTCAAGTATTTGTGGCTGCCTTTACCCTCACAAAATTTGTATTTTGTGGATAAAAAAACCCTCACGAAAATCTTAAAAATTTAGCTGGATTTTGTGGCAGTTTAAGGCCTCACAAAATCACAACGTTGTAATTTTATGAGGGCTTAGGGAGCCACAAAATTCACCTAAATTTTTAACCTTTGTGAGGGCCTTTTCAGCCACAAATAAAGACCAATTTCAATTTTTGTCTGGCTTTTTCGGTCACTAATTTGTGAGAGTTTTTTTCGGCCACAAAATATTTGTAAAATTGGCCACAAATTAATGTTTTTCTTGTAGTGTCATATTCGAACTATTGCATAATTATATAATTTTTAAATACAATGAACAATTATCAACAAATTATATTAATGATAAATTATATTAACAATAAACACATTGATATAATATAATTATTATTAATTTAATTTTAATAATTTAACTTTAACAAAAAATTTGTACAATAGTACCCATGATAGGTGAGATTATAATTATACAAATTAATAATTATTATAGATCAAAGTATATAAAATAATTTTATATTTATCAAGAATATAATTATCAAAATTATTAGATTTAAAACACTTTCATCATAAAAAAAAAGGAGTAGGCTTAATTGCACTTTTGGTCCCCCTATTATAGGTAAAAATTGAAAGTAGTCCCTCCATTTTGTTTGTCCCTAATTTTAGTCCCCAAACAGAATTTGAGGCCAAATCATGATGAGTTGTTATTTTTTAATGACGTGTCAAAAAAAGGTGACGTGGCAGACACTTATGTGGAATAAACACATTATTATATTATTTTTAATTAAAAAATATAATTTATATTTTAAAAAATCATTTTTATATGCAATAGCTTTAAAAATATAATTAAATTATTAAAATAAAATTAAAAGAAAATCAAAAACATCAGTAGCAGCATGAAGGACCATTTTTCATCGAGCAACTTAGCCGCAGATCCAAACCGACCAACAGAACAAAAACCATGAATAAGAGAATTGTAACTATAAACATCAAGACCAATACCATTAGCAACCATTTCAGAACACAAACCACAAGCCTCATCCACATCTCATTGTTTACAAAGACCATCAATAACAGCATTATACATAATCAAATTAGGGTAAACCCTAAGAGTCTTCATCTTAGGAAACAACTCAATAGCAACTCTTGTTCTACCAGTTTTACACAACCCATTAATAATTGTCCCATAACAAATCTCATCAAATCTAAACCCTCTACAAACAGAATCATCAAGCAAGTAAAGTGCATCCAAAACCCTACCTTTCAAGCACAATCCTTTCATAAGGGTAGTGAGTGTTTTCACATCTAAATCAAAACCCCTCTTGATAATTTTTCCAACAATTGAAAAAGAAAAACCCATATGACCCAATTGAGAAAAACCATTAATCAATATACTCATGGTGATAAGTGAGGGTTTCACGGTTCCCTTAAACTCCAACATGGAATAAAGCGAAACGACGGCGTTGTAGCGTTTGAGTTTGGCGATTGTTGATAGGAGTTTGTTGAATTCTTGAATGGGTGGTGGATGGCGGAGGTGGAGCATGTGGTTGAAAGATGAAACGGCGTCGTTGAAGGTTGGGAGTTTGTGGAGTTTTTTGCGGTGGCAACGAGTGAAGAAGGTTGTGTAAGGTTAGAGAAGGAGGAAGGTTAAAAAATCATTTTTATATGCAATAGCTTTAAAAATAAAATTAAATTATTAAAATAAAATTAAAAGAATATAATAATGTGTTTATTCCACATCAGCGGCTGCCACATCACCTTTTTTTGACACGTCATTAAAAAAATGACAACTCATCATGATTTGGCCTCAAATTCTGTTTGGGGGACTAAAACTGGGGACAAACAAAATGGAGGGACTACTTTCAATTTTCACCTATAATAGGGGGATCAAAAGTGCAATTAAGGCAAAGGAGTATTATATACCAAAACTAATAAAATATTGTCGAGTTCAATGTTTTATTTATTTAAAAAAACATGAAAAATAATTATTTTATACACATAATTGCGTATATTTTATGATATCAAAGTAGAATAAAATATCATAAAATTATCCTAAATGTAATCGCATAATAAGCAAGGATAAATAATTAAATTAAAACAAACCTAAGAGAGTGCAACTAGTAAGATTTATGGGTCACATATGTAATTAATTAATAAAGTGTGTTAGGGTCATTATATAATTAGCCAATAAACTAGGGGTCAAATAATATATAATAGTTTATGGCTAAAGAGTATAATAGTTATGAAAATTAATGGTTATATATAGGGGTAGTGGTCCCCAAGGCAAACATAACAAGACTATTCAGTTTCACAAAACTCTCTAGTTCTCTCTATCCCCATCAAGAGAGCAACGTCTTCAGGGTGTTTTGCTGAGGAAGATCACCCAACCCATTGGCTCTATCATCATCATCCCAGGATTTCATCAATGGTAATTCCCACAAGTACGCTTCCGCATTTGGTTATTCATCATTTAACAATTGGTATCAGAGCCTAGCATGTTTAATTCATGATGAAATTCGGTTATTGTCTTTGTTTTAGGATTCAATTTGGGAATTTTGACATGATTGAAAAATTAGGGTTTGTAATTTGGGAATTTTGACATGATTAAAAATTAGGATTTGTAATTTGGGAATTTGGATATATATATATTATGGAATTCATTTTTTTTTTCGGTTATAATTGTTTTTTCTTATTATTAAAATATTATAGTTATTTGCAAATCTATGATAATATATATATTTTTGAAACAATCAAATACTTGTGAGCAAGCAAGCGGGTTCATCAACCAATTTTTTCGAAAACAGAATCTTGTTTCTACCCTTCATACAAATAAACTTATTTGCAAATCTATGATAATATATATATTTTTGAAACAATCAAATACTTGTGAGCAAGCAAGCGGGTTCATCAACCAATTTTTGCGAAAACAGAATCTTGTTTCTACCATTCATACAAATAAACCAAGATCACGACAACCGCCTTATGCTATTAACTGTCTCCATGACATTGAAATTTTTTATTGTTAAACATTATATCACTGTCTCCCAACAAATTAAGTGAGATATTTTTATTCTTTTTAATAATTTTTTTTTGTGGGGGTTGGAGTTTGATATTAGTGAACAATTTTTTTTAAACATTGTTTTATTTGGATATAATAAATATATGTTCAAGTCAAGTTTGACATTTTTGAATGAGTTAATTGAAACTTGACGTCGCCAAAGTGATCTCTCTTGTCTAAATTGCTCGTGAAGAGTGTCAAATGACTGTGTATATGTTTATTCATACGGGTATTGACCGACCCAAAGGAAGGTTAATATTTGGCAGAATTACATATACACCTGCGATGATAAATGTGTGACAATTATTTGGTAACATGTGAGCAGTAAATCGGCCCAAAGGAAGGTTTATTGTTTGACATGTCTTACTGTCAATATTTGATCGTTGCAGCAAGAGTACCACTAGCAGTTGGTGTTACTGTCCAAAGACTTGACAGCAATGGTGCACCGGGTATCTTGAGTTGAGTTTAAATTCCATGATTTGAACATATGTATTTATTTATTTATTGATTTATTTTCCTATAATGTGAGTTTCTAAGTTTCGTTCTTTATTTAACTCACAGCATCTATTGCTTCCATATCTGCAAATTTGAGTTCTATTCCTATTCTTGATGGGACAAATTTTAAGGAATGGGAAGAAAACATTCTGATTGTTCTTGGCTGCATGGATCTAGACCTTGCATTAAGAATTGATCGACCCCATACTCCTAAGGACTCTAGTTCTTCTGAGGAAAAATTAGAGTTTGAGAAATGGGATCGCTCAAATCGCATAAGTCTTATGATCATAAAGCGTGGCATTCCTGAGGTCTTTAGAGGTGCTGTCTCGGATGAGATAGTTACAGCTAAAAATTTCCTTGTTGAGATGGAAAAACGCTTTGAAAAAAGTGATAAGGCTGAAACAAGTTATTTGCTTCAGAATTTAATTTCCATGAAGTATCAAGGCAAGGGAAATATAAGAGAGCACATTATGATGATGTCCAACATTGCTTCTAAGCTTAAAGGACTAAAGCTTGAGTTGTCAGATGACTTACTCATTCATTTAGTATTGTTGTCTCTTCCTTCGCAATTCAGTCAGTTTAAGGTGACTTATAACTGTCAAAAGGAGAAATGGACTCTTAATGAGCTCATTTCATTATGTGTGCAAGAAGAGGACAGGCTAAAGCAAGATAGGACTGAAAGCGCTCACTTTACTAGCATCTCTAAAGACAAAGGCAAAAGGAAAAGAATTGAGGAACCCAAGAACAAAGCTGCTGCTAAGGGTCCAGAACAAAAGAAGCAGACTAAAGATAACAATTGCTTCTACTGCAGGAGTTCTGGACACGTGAAGAAGGATTGTGCCAAATATCACGCTTGGCATGTTAAGAAAGGTGTGATTATGTCTTTGGTCTGTTCTGAGGTTAATTTAGCTTCAGTACCTGGAAACACTTGGTGGTTAGACTCTGGTGCAACTACTAACATCAGTGTTTCAATGCAGGGTTGTCTGAACTTCCGAAAGCCTAGTGATACTGAAAGGTGCATCTATGTAGGAGATGGGAATAAGGTAGAAGTTGAAGCCTTAGGAAAATTTAGATTATTATTAAGTTCCGGTCATTATTTGGATTTAGAAGACACTTTTGTTGTACCGTCATTTAGACGGAATTCGGTCTCTATTTCTTATTTGGACAAATCAGGATATTATTGTTCATTCGGGAATAAAGAATTTACTTTGTCTTTAAATTCGAATGTTGTTGGATCCGATTTATTTTCTGGTTATGATAATCTTTATTTGTTGGAAACTGTGGCTAACTATAATGAATCCTTGAGTGTGGAATCACGTGGTACTAAGCGAAAAATTGACAATTTCAATTCAGGAGTGCTTTGGCACAAGCGTCTAGGTCACATCTCTAGAAATAGAGTTGAACGACTTGTGTCATATGGAATTTTAGATTCCATTGACTTCACAGACTTTAACGTTTGTGTAACATGCATTAAAGGAAAACAGACTAAAGATAAGAAATTAGGCGCATATAGAGCTACAAACGTCTTAGAATTGATACATACGGACATCTGTGGGCCATTTCCAACTCCTTCTTGGAATGGTCAACAATAATTTATATCATTCATAGATGATTATTCTAGATATGCCTACCTTTACCTAATTCACGAAAAGTCCCAATCAATAGACGTGTTCAAATCCTTTAAGGCAGAAGTTGAGAATCAACTTAATAAGAGAATTAAAAAGGTCAAATCTGATCGTGGTGGTGAATACTACGACAGATATGACGGTTCAGGTGAACAACATTTGGGACCATTTGCCAAATACCTAGAGGAATGTGGAATCGTCCCACAATACACTATGCTGGGGTCACCCAACATGAATGGTGTAGCTGAAAGACGAAACAAGACTCTTAAGGATATGGTAAGGAGTAAGATTTGTCATTCCACCTTGCCAGAGTCACTCTGGGGAGAGGCATTAAAAACAACAGCATACATTCTTAATAGAGTGCCAACTAAGGCAGCGACTAAAACACCTTATGAGCTTTGGATTGGGCGTAAGCCTAGTCTAAAGCACCTTCATGTTTGGGGATGTCCAGCTGAGGCAAGGCCTTATAGACCGAATGAAAAGAAATTTGACCCCCGAACAATTAGCAGCTATTTTATAGGGTACTCAGAAAAATCAAGGGGCTATAAATTTTATGATCCTAAATTGAGAACAATTTTTGAGACGGGAACGACAACGTTCTTTGAGGATATTGAGTTTGGGGGGAAGATTAAGGTTAAAGATTTTGTCTTTGAGGAAGAACCGGTAACAATTCCATAACTGATTCTTCCACCAATTGACTTTTCCATTATTGAACAAACTCAAGATGATCTGGTTGTTCAGGAAGAACAAAATCCAGATCAAATTCAAGATCCTCAAGAACAAGTGCCTCAAGAGCCAGCTCCATTGCGGAGATCCACTAGAGAAAGGAAAAATGCTATTTCGGATGATTATGTTGTATTTATCAATGAGGTAGAGGAAAATGTTGGCACGACGGAAGATGACCCGGTCAACTTTCATCAAGCCATGCAAGATTCTCGTTCAGATAAGTGGATCGAAGCAATGGATGAGGAGTATAAGTCCATGCAAGACAATTTAGTTTGGGAACTTATCCCATTACCTGAAGGAGTGAAACCCATTGGTTGCAAATGGATTTTTAAAACCAAGCGGGATTCCAATGGTAATGTGGTGAGATATAAGGCACGTCTTGTAGCTAAGGGTTATACTCAAAAGGAAGGGATTGATTATAAAGAGACTTTTTCTCCGGTTTCATCGAAGGACTCTTTAAGAATAATCATGGCTCTTGTTGCTCACTTTAATTTGGAGCTTCATCAAATGGATGTAAAGACATCTTTTCTCAATGGCGACATTGATGAGACGATCTATATGGTGCAGCCAGAAAACTTTGTGTTGGGAGACCCAAAGAATATGATGTGCAAACTAAGAAAATCCATTTATGGGCTAAAACAAGCTTCTCGTCAATGGTACCATAAATTTCATCAAGTAATTCTCTCATTTGGTTTTGAGTTGAATACAGTTGATGATTGTGTGTATCACAAGTTCAGTGGGAGCAGACATATTTTCCTGGTCTTATATGTTGATGACATACTGCTTGCCACTAACGATATAGGCATGTTGCACGAAACTAAGAAATTTCTATCAAAGCATTTTGAGATGAAAGATCTTGGTGACGCTTCTTTTGTATTAGGAATTCAGATACACCGAGACAGATCTCGAGGTATTCTTGGATTGTCACAAAAGAGCTATATCGATAAGGTTCTCAAAAGGTTTGGGTTACAGGATTGCAAACCAGGGGACACCCCAGTTGCTAAGGGAGACAAGTTTAGTCTCAAACAGTGCCCTAAGGGAAATTTGGGAATTCAAGAAATGCAAAAGATCCCTTATGCTTCAGCTGTAGGGAGTCTTATGTATGCCCAAGTATATACGCGTCCAGACATAGCATTCATAGTAGGGAATTTAGACAGATATTTAAGCAATCCAGGTCTTGACCATTGGAAAGCAGCCAAGAGGGTCATGAGATATTTGAAGAGAACAAGAAACTACATGCTCACATATAGGAGGTCAAACCAGTTAGAGATCACTGGGTACTCTGACTCGGATTTTGCGGGATGCCAAGACAGCTTAAGATCAACTTCAGGTTATGTCTTTCTGTTAGTTGGTGGAGCAGTTTCTTGGCGTAGTGCCAAGCAAAGTCTTACTGCTTCATCAACCATGGCAGCAGAACTCGTAGCAATTCATGAGGCATCTGAGCAGGACATTTGGCTGAGAAATTTTGTTTCGGGGCTGCAAATAGTTGAAGGGATTGAAAGACCACTCAAGTTGTATTGTGACAATAGATCAGCAGTCTTGTATTCTAACAATAATAGGAGCTCAACCAAGTCAAAGCACATTGACATTAAGTTCCTAGTTTTTAAAGAGAAGGTACAAAGTGGACAAATATCCATAGAACACTTAAGGACAAACTCCATGATTGCGGAACCACTCACTAAAGGTCTACCACCCAAGGTCTTTCATGAGCATACTGCTCACATGGGTGTGCTGCAGTTTGAGGATTCTTGATTTTAGTGGGAGTTTCGTCCATTATGTAATTCATGTTCTATGTTTAATTGTAAAGTACAAATACATTGTATTTGGACTTTCTGATCAGAAATAAAGTTTAAAGTATTCAGTTTTGGTTACTTTGTACATTAAAGTTATGGAATGATCTCATTCGGTAAAGTAGGACCAATTGAAAATTGACTTGCATTGACCAACTTCATGTAATTTTCATGCTACACTTTTCATAATGGGTCTATGTCATTTAGTTGTGTCAGTACGGGTGATCATTGATGGGTTTAGTTATGCTTATTATGACGAAAGCCTCTTTGGTTCCATGTGCTGATATGATTAATGGACGGGACAATTTGGATTATGCTCAAGGTAATTATAATGACATTTTTGACGTCATAAAGTCTAACACACTCCTAAGGATACATGTGTGACTAGTGGGAGATTGTAAGATTTATGGGTCACATATGTAATTAATTAATAAAGTGTGTTAGGGTCATTATATAATTAGCCAATAAACTAGGGGTCAAATAATATATAATAGTTTATGGCTAAAGAGTATAATAGTTATGAAAATTAATGGTGTAGATACCAGACGGTTTCTAATTTAATGAGGGGTTGAATTAGAAATACTGCAATTTGAAATATAACTAATAATAGTTATATATAGGGGTAGTGGTCCCCATGGCAAACATAACAAGACTATTCAGTTTCACAAAACTCTCTGGTTCTCTCTATCCCCATCAAGAGAGCAAGGTCTTCAGGGTGTTTTGCTGAGGAAGATCACCCAACCCATTGGCTCTATCATCATCATCCCAGGATTTCATCAATAACAATTCTCACAGGTACGCTTCCGCCTTTGGTTATTCATCATGTAATTGGCATAGATTGTTGAGCACAACGTTATAGGATTTTTTTTTAACACAACATTCATCCTTATATGTAGAATCATTAAACTTTGATGACTTTCAGATTCATGAGATCTTTTACGTGTCATCTCAAACAATTTATAAATCAATAGTAAAGTATTATGTCAAAATATAAGACTCTAATATTAAATCAATATCCTTTATATAAAGTTACAAGGATGATGTAATAAATTGCCTAAATAATTCTCCTTTACCAAATAAATTGCCACAAATAAATCAATATCCTTTTTTCTCAAGAATACCAAATAATTATCCTTTACCTTTTTGAATAAAAAGTGTTTGGTTATTTTCATATCAATGTTTCCTTTATAAAATTATAGTTTTAAGTTTTATTAGATGTACTAAAAAAAATTTAAACCCTAAAATAATAGTAAAAAGTCTTTTATGTCATGTGTCGTAACTCAATTGATTTTAGTTTTAAGTTTAATTTTTTCTTGATATTCTACTCTCTCAATAGTGAAAAGTCTTTTTAATTTTATTCTCATATTAATATTCTCAAATTAATATATGAATTTTACAATTGCACAATATTCTCTCCATGTTTGTTTTATATTTTATTTTAATTATGATAATTTATTTAAATAGATCATTTAATTAAATTTTTAAACAGATCATTTAATTAAAAAGATATCATATATATTTCCTTATGAATTTTGATTTTTGACATATTATTCTGAGCATTACAAAATTTGGAATATTAATGAGTAGGAATAGTATCAGCTTGTGGGGGTTTCTTATAACACCAACATCTCCCGCCCTCCTGACATTTAGGAGTGTCGTTAAAACACTTAGCTTTACAATCTGCATTTGTCTTGCAAGATTGCACATTCATTCCCTCTTCTTTTGATTCGTGACACATATGCAAACAATAAATATGATAATTAGTTTATTGTTAATTTAAATATGATAACAATAAAACTTTTTGAAGTGAAACATTATACATTTATTTAACTAATTCAAACATTTGTTTCATACCTGATGCAATAATGAACAAAGCCAATACAAATACCAGTGTAAGAGTAGCCATCCTTTTGGAGTCCATATTGTATTGAATGTAGTACACAGGCTTAGCTTATATGCTTCTTTATATAGGCACATAAAAAGGTTTTCACATTTGAACATATTAAATTTTTTAGAGTTGTTAAAAAAATAATAATAACTATTTTAGATTAAAATTTAAATATAAATATAAATATAGTATTTTTTTTATATAAGAAAAGTATATACATTAAAAGTTGATTTAAATCAATCAAAATAAATTTACTTTTTTGACTGAAAAAATATATTTAGATGCAATAAAATCTATAAAAAAACATTGAAAACTTATATTTTTTTTTCATGTTGAAAAGTAAATTAAATATGTAAATATCAATTTAAATGTTTTCATAAATTTTAAATGACAATAAATATAG
>JBBPBT010000584.1:1441977-1464967 GCA_037974875.1 Cicer bijugum
TTCATAAACTTTAAATTACAATAAATATTATTTATATTTGTTAAATGGAATAGATCATATATTGTTAATATTTGATAATATTAATTATTTGATTCAATTATTGATATATTCTCTTAGGTATTTTATTCGATTGTAATAACTCTCTCAATAATTTATAAATATTTTCACGATTGAAATAATAAATAAAAAGTTATGAAACATTAATACAATATTTTTAGTAATAGTTGACTTATATTCCAATTGGAAATAGTAAAGTTGACTTATGAAAATGTAATCACTTTGATAATAATTAATTTTATGAACCGATTAATTCCAATATTCTCACAACAACTTAGTATTGCCAAGCACTTGGGGAACACAAAAAACTACTACTAGACCATATAACAAAAAAGTTTGAGTTTACAGCTTGTTTACTTGCTTAAGGAACACTCTCAAATCCTTACGGTGACATCACCATTCATATATATATATATATATGGATTTTTTTTTTATTTTTAAAATTTATGAAATTTCTTTTTCAACTGTATAAATTTTGCACAAGATTTATTTTTTTTTTCTTCTAGTTCTTTAGCTTGTTGAATCGGTTTGAGATTGATATCGATAATAGATTAAAAAATAAATTATTGTATGGTACGTTGATTTATTGTGTGAATAGGTATTAAAGAAACCTTAAAAATCTTGTTTAAAGACAATAACTAAAAATTGATTCATTTCTAATGGCGACTTATAACTAAAAAAAATAGACATTTTGATATATTTTTTTTAAATCAAAGTATTTTAGTGTTATTTTTTAAAAAAGAGGTTATTGAAAAAAAAAATGCCAAAATTGTTCATGCTACCAACTCTTCTTCAATACATTGACGTTAGTTATTTTGGAGTGTAGCAATTACGCTTTCACAATATGTTTGCATTTATAAAAAATAAAAAAAAAATATGATATTTATGTTACTAGATGCACGTAATCAGAAGATGTGCACGTCATATCATATCTCCTTATGAATTTTGATTTTTGACATATTATTCTGAGCATTACAAAATTTGGAATATTAATGAGTAGGAATAGTATCAGCTTGTGGGGGTTTTGTCTTATAACACCAACATACCCTGCCCTGACATCTAGGAATGTCTTTACCACAGCTAGCTTTACAATCTGCATTTTTCTTGCAAGAATACACATTGATTCCCTCTTCTTTTGATTCGTGACACATGCAAACAATAAATATGATAATTAGATTATTGTTAATGTAAATATGATAACAATAAAACTGTTTAAAGTTAAACATTATAAATTAATTTATTTAACTAATTCAAACATTTGTTTCATACCTGATGCAATAATGAAGAAAGCCAATACAAATACCATTGTAAGAGTAGCCATCCTTTTGGAGTCCATATTGTATTGAATATAGTACACATGCTTAGCCTATATGCATCTTTATATAGGCACATAAAAAGTTTTCACATTTGAACATATTAAATTTTTTAGAAAGTAATAACTATTTTAGATTGATATTTAATATAAATAAAAATATAGTATTTTTTTATATAAGAAAAGTAAATACATTAAAATTTGATTTAAATCAATCGAAATAAATTTACTTTTTTGACTGAAAAAATATATTTAGATGCAATAAAATCAATAAAGAAAAACATTGAAAACTTATATTTTTTTATGTTGAAAAGGAAATTAAATATTCCATAAACTTTAAATTACAATAAATATTATTTATATTTGTTAAATGGAATAGATCATATATTGTTAATATTTGATAATATTAATTATTTGATTCAATTATTCATATATTCTCTTAGGTATTTTATTCGATTGTAATAACTCTCTCAATAATTTATAAATATTTTCACGATTGAAATAATAAATAAAAAGTTATGAAACATTAATACAATATTTTTAGTAATAGTTGACTTATCTCTAAAAAATCCATTTATAATCCAAAACAACACTAAATGATGATAAGGAGTAGACTTGGGGAATCTCCAAATTCGAACCAAGTGCATAAAAAGCAGAAGAATTGATAGTTGAGAAGTAAAACAACTTCTACAACCCTGCTAGAATTAAAGGGATTTCTTCTTGGCAAACAATGAGTTCTTTTCCTAGAATAAATTTCACTTTTGCATGTGGGTTTTCTAGGTTCGATTTTAATTTCTATTACTATTAAAAATAATTTTTTGGGTTTGAAATGATGGGATTCTATAAACTGAGAGTGAGGAAAAAGTGTGAGGTTTAGCATGTAAGAAATGTTTGAAAATCTACATTTAATTCTTTGAAAATCATCCATTCTTCATTTGTTGTATGGTTGATTGTATTGTGAAGAATTAAGGGAATGTGGGTTAAATGAAATAGACTAATTATTGAGTTAATGCGTTTCTTACACCCTCTTTGAACGTTATTTTGCCTCTAATTATGCTTTACTCTGGTTGCCTCTAATTTATATTATTTTGGCTGCCTCTAATTCTTCTTTATTCCGACAACCTTTGGTCCAAGTTTTCATCCGACCAAGCTACCTTTGGTCCAAGTCTTCCTCTAACGAGGTTGCCTTTGGTCCAACCCTTGAACATGACCAATGTCCATTGCTCCTTATAGGATGCCACCTATAAAGCTGAGTGAACTCAAAAGTTAATTTGAGGATCTTATAAACAAATAATTCATTAAACCTAGTGTGTCACCAAGGGGAGCCCTTGTATTATTGGTAAAGAAGAAGGATGATGGAATAATACTCTGTGTAGATTATAGACAACTGAATAAAGAATAAGGTAAAACTTAACAATAAACTACATCATAGCCCGTGCGATGCGCGTATATTAATTAATTAATTTTATAAGTTTTATAAGTAATATTTTAAGTATTATAAATACAGTTATCTTATAATATTACTTTATTGATTTATAATAATTGGATATGATGAGGAAAATTATGTTTATCACAATTATTTAATTTAATTTTTAAAATATTTTATAAAATTTGTATGATAATTTATTATATAGGATAATTGTTTGACTCATTGTAATGTGATTGTTAATTTATTTTTCAACATTTAATGGTACTTGCATTTATTTGATGAAATAAAATGTAAAATACAAACCCAAAAATAAGATGTAAAAATTTAAAAATATGATTGACTATTTAATATTTTTTATTTTAAAAAAATATTAATATTGAATTATATTGTAGCGTAGTCTAAATTTATTTATTTTATTAGTATGATATTTTAATTGTGAGCATGAGAAGTTGTTGTAAAAAAAAATTATTGAATATATTTCATCAAGAGTTTGTAAAAAATATTTAATAATATAAATTATTACTATTGATAAATGATTAATAATATTATAAAATAATTTATAAATTTATTATAAAATAACTTATAAAATAATTTGATAATAATATAAATAGTTATAAAATAATTTTATAATTTATAAATTTATTATAAAATAACTTATAAAATAATTTGATAATAATATAAATTATAAATTATTATCAAATTGTAAAATAATTTATAAATTATAAATAATTGTAAAATAATTTTATAAATTTGATATAAAATAATATTATCAAATAGATTTTGGAGTTATTTAAGAAATTGTGGAAGAAAGAGGTAAAATAGAGTAGAATTGAATTGAGAGGGGAGAGAGGTCTACATCAGCTTTTTGGCTGATGTAGGAAATATTTGTATAGGTGGCATCCGGGGTTCTGTTTTAAATATATATAATAATTTTTTATAAATGTATTTTTTTAATAATTTTAAATATTTTTAATAATTTTTTATATATTCGTATTTTATGATTGTTTTTAATAAATGTATTTTTTTCCAAATAGAAAATATATTTTTATTTTATAAAATATTACTAAAAAATAGATTGACGGAAATAAATTATAAATGAATTGATATTAATTAGTAATTGAATTTTTAACGTTTCATCACTCACCATAATCAGTGGAATAATATAATTGTCCAGAGGATTAGATAAATAGCATTTATGTCGATATTTAAGAATGATTAGTTGATTTTTTATTGAATTTAATGATTAATAATATAAATTATTACTATTGATAAATGACTAATAATATTATAAAATAATTTATAAATTTATTATAAATAACTTATAAAATAATTTTATAATTTATAAATTTATTATAAAATAATATTATTAGACAAAGAGCATTTATATCGATATTTAGGAGTGATTAGTCGGTTTTTTTTTATTGAATTTAATAATTAATAATATAAATTATTGCCATTGGTAAATGAATAATAATATTATAAAATAATATTATAAAATAATATTATAAAATAATATTATAAAATAATTTATAATTTTATTATAAAATAACTTATAAAATAATTTGATAATAATATAAATTATAAATTATTATCAAATTGTAAAATAATTTATAAATTATAAATAATTGTTAAATAGTTTTATAAATTTAATATAAAATAATATTATCAAATAGATTTTGGAGTTATTTAAGAAATTGTGGTAGAAAGAGGTAAAATAGAGTAGAATTGAATTGAGAGGGGAGAAAGGAGGAGAGGTCCACGTCAGCTTTTTGGCTGGTGTGGGAAATATTTGTATAGGTGGCTTTCGGGGGTGAGGTGACATTCAAGGTTCTGTTTTAAATATATATAATAGATATCCATTGCCAAGAATAGATGACCTTTTGGGTCAACTAGGGGAGCTACCATATTTTTAAAATTTGGCCTTAGGTCTGGATACCATCCGATTAGGATTAAGTCTGAAGAAAAATCAAAAACAATATTTAGAATAAGCTATGAGTTATATCTTTAGAGTGAAACTGAAACTGTTGACATATATGTTATATCTTTCTTTAAATTTAATTATTGTCTGATATTATGTATACTGTGATAACAAGAAGCTTGATCATAAAAATCAAAGCTAGATAAATATTATGCAGGTTCCTAAAAAATTTAGAGGAACAAGGAGATCCACATAATCTGAATACTTCAACGGAAGTAGCATACAAGTTTGATTTTCAGAAGAAAAAAAAAACCACTAGAAACAAAATTGATGTTTGGGATGTATTAATTTAATTATTCAATTATCTTATTTATATTATGTTAAATGACAAAAAGCTTGACCTTAAAAAGTAAAAGCAAGTTAAGGATATTGCAGGTTTACCATAAACAAAGGAAGCAGATGTAGACAAACTAGAAGACGCAAATCTTCAAAGAATGAAACTGATCAAGTTAGAATCGGTCGAGATAAGTCAGAAGGAAGATCT
The DNA here is from genome assembly GCA_037974875.1 of Cicer bijugum. Lineage (NCBI taxonomy): Eukaryota > Viridiplantae > Streptophyta > Magnoliopsida > Fabales > Fabaceae > Cicer > Cicer bijugum. The sequence continues at coordinate 1,447,238 of JBBPBT010000584.1, forward strand.
AAATGGAACTACAAGAAATCTCATCTCATTGGAAGTGCAAGTGATCCTTTGAGGATCAGATCATCATTAAAAGATACCACTTTGTGTGGCTCACTCTCAACAATTGAGCCTACCACTGTTGATGAAATATTGGCAGATGATGGACAAATTCTCATTAAAATTCTCAAATCAACAAGATATTTGGTGAAAGGACGAAATTGACGCCCTCCATCACTTTGGACAACTTTGATTTTACAATTAAATTTCAATTCTATCATGGATTAGAATTGTTTGAAATAAGCTAATGTATCAAATTTGTTATAGGGGATAAAGCAAAACAAATTTAGAATAAGCATCTTCTTAATCTTCGATTTCTCCTCCATCTTCTCAAACTTAACCACTTGCTAAAATAACCTCTCACATTGACTTTCAAATCTTTCAATTGAAACCATGTTATTCTTCATGAGTTCAAACAAAACATCCATAATGTGAAAGTCTTTGTCATTTGATTCCTTGGATAGAATTTTATGAGGTAGAATTTGTTGACAATTGATCTTTTTAATATAACAGTCGTCGTCTTCTGCTTCTTTGACCAATAAATCTTCATATTCTAATAGTGCGACATAGTCATCAAAACAAGTTCCATCTTATGTCATTCTCCGCAAAAGTCACACCTAAGAGGCCGCATCTGAGGGATCTGAGGGTGATATTTTAAAAATGTATCTCTCAAATTTTGTCTCTCAATTATGCGTAATATAGAAGATATAAGACAAGTATCACCATCTTCATATAATTGTAGTAGAATATCATCATTACAATCTTCAATGCTCTACAGCGAATAATTGTCTCAAACAAAGAAGAGACAAACCACTAGCACATGAAATTAGCAAGCTCAACAAATATAAATAGAAAATAAAAGAAAAACAGTTTTCTTTTTTCAAAATTAAAAATAAAAACAAAATTTTTATTGCAGAGCAAAAACTTTCAATTAAGTAGCTAAATTATAACTCAATAGTGAAATGACAATCCCCAACTACCGTGCCAAAAACGTGATAGCGTTTCATCAAATGTACTGAGTCGTTGCAAGTAATAATTAAAATGGTAGTACCGAGTGTCGAACTCGAGGATTGCATTTTACTATTGAATTATATTTCATTACAAAAATTGAACAAAATATTTCCGAATTGATTGAAATAGTATTTGAAATAACAACAATAATAAAATTGATCTTTTATTATAAGAAAATGTATGGGGATGAGTTTCACTTCGAATCCAACCTTGGTGTCTAATTTAATCCTAATTACTGAATTCCTTTATTGAATTATTATCAAATTCTCTGTATTATTGCCTTAATGTTTTAGTGACATAACATTTAATTCCAAAGTAACCCATAATTCCTTAGTGGATTTAAGATTAAAATTAAACCTTGTTGTACATGAATTCTCTTATTAAACTACTGCCTTTGCAACCTGCATCTATCCCTAGACTACAATATCGTGAATTTCTCATCTCAAGCATTCGTAAAGTCCACTTCAGTTTTAAAGTATGAATAGTAGAACATTTTAAAGTTGATCAAGCAATAAAAATTATTAAGCATAAAGATGAGAAAAATAATTCAATAAACTCATTCATATAACTAGAAATCAAATCAGAAAAATAAGGGTTTCATCTTATTACACTCATCGCTAACAAATAGGATTTAGTTACTCATGACAGAGATAGAAAAGATAGAGATTAGAGAAGAATTACTAGAAAGATTCATGAATAATTCTTGATAAAACTGCTCCAATGGTGTTAGAAATGGTCGTCTTCAAGTTTCTCTGCTAGAGCACAAGTCTCCAAACTTCCCAATAGTAAAAAAGATTCCTAGAAAGTGAAAAACATGTTTCTATACATTCAGCCGTGTGCCACATGCCCCAGGCGCGGAACTTGCACTTCAGGCGCAAGTGGAAAGAGTTAGGAAGGCCGAAATGTGACCTAGGCGCACAAAATCTGTTGTCTGACTTATACTGCATTTTTCTCCTCTTTCGAGTCTGAATTCGGTTCCAATGTCTTCATAAATGTTCTAGCTATGGATCTTATCTATCATTTTCACTTAGTTTGACTCTAATTGGACGTCTACAACTCCAAATATGGCTGAAATACTCCACATAGGTCATGTTGATTTCTCACCGGAATTCAGCACTATACTAAAACAAAGAAACAATGCAAAACTACAAAAAATATTTACTTGATCAATGAAATAAGAACATAAACATTTCATTAAATCAAATAACTTCTTAAATTAACTAATGATTAGAGATAAATAAGACTAAAAAAATGAAAAATATGCGTATGATGAAGAGTCATCAGGCTTGCTCTCATCAATTGAGCCTACCACTGTTGATGAAACATTGATAGAAGATGGATGTATTCTCTTCAAAATTCCTAAATCAACAAGATATATGGTGAAGGGACGAAATTCACCCTCTCCATCACTTTGGATAACTTTGATTTTACAATTAAATTTCAATTCATGGATTTGAATTGTTTGAAAGAAGCTAATGTATTAGATTTTTGTTTTAGGGGATAAAGCCAAAAAAATCTAGAATAAGCATTAACATGTGAGAAAATATGTATAGCTTGTATGGGACTTGGCAAGGGCATGACCCCATAAGTCACATACCACCAATTCAAATGGATTATAGTTTATGGTGGTAGCGTGAGGAGCAGGCAGATGATGTGCCTATCCTAGGCAGCAGGCTGAGTAAAAGTCAGTGGTATCTTTTGCTAGTGTTGAAATATTACATAAATTTAAAATTGCCTAAAGTAGGTTGCCCTAAACAGGCATGCCATAGATGATAAACCTAACTTGAAATGGAAAATCAATGTAAATTTGATATGGGACATGACCAGGGCAGGACCCCATAAGTCACATACCACCAATTCAAATGGATTATGGTATATGGTGACCAAAAGTCAGTGGTATGTTTTGCTGGTGTAGGAATATTATCCAACTTTTAAAACTGCCTTAACTGATTGATGATGAGGATGCCCTAAACAGACATGCCATAGATGATAAACATAATTTGAAATGGAAAATCAATGTAAAATGGAAACACTATTATTTATATATGTAGTAGTAACAAAAGCAATAGTTACAGTAGGGAAATAATTATCACAATAAACAACATTGGTTTCAAATTTATGAGCAGTTAAACTAAAATCTAAGTAAAATGGATTTTCAAACTTGTAGAGGCTGCTTGCTCCCACTATTTCTTTCAACACGACTTCAGAAGAAGCATGTGACTTCACAACACAAAAATGGGTGAAATTCAAAGAAACTACATCGCCTAAGTTGGAAGCATCAGACGTGACATGATGTGAAGAACCTGAGTCAGGATACCACCATTGGTTGCTGAATCTAGAGTCGACATCAATGAGAAGAGCCTGAGGAGTAAAGAGACATGGATTAACAAGTCTAGGGCTGGGATAACCAAATTGAGATTGAACTGGGGATCGTTGTTGCATTAGGAATGGAGTGTAGGAAGGTGCTCCCCAAAGAGAATAGATAGATTGACCAGATCCGAAATGACGATAATAGTAAATGGAGGCATCATGACCATATCTGTGACAGATCTGGTGCTCGACACTATGAGAGCTATATTCTTGATAATTTGAGTTGTTCACATTCACATGACTCGTACCTGACAAAAAATTAAGATTCAGATGCGACATAGGATTAGTCATGGAGTTCACAAACGAGGACGACAACTCTTCCTGAGTGAGATTGACGACAGATGCTTCTAGAAGCTTTTTGTTTTTCTCAAGGTGCATCTCATACGCAAGTAGGAATGACTCAAGTTCATCCAACGAGCACGAGTCTTCTTTTTTCGTGATGACAACAACTACAAAATCGTAATCTTCAAGTAGGGATTCAAGGACAATTTCGATGAAATTTTGATGAGGAACCAGTTCTCCAATAGAAATTAAAGATTCATTGATGGTGCGAACACAAAGGATGAACTCATCAATTTTGTGGTCTCCTTTGGTGAGATTGTGTAACTCAGATTTGCGTTGCGCGCCTTGGTTGTAAGTAAAGTGCGAAAATGACAATGGATTTCTTCCCAAACTTGCCACTAATAGTGACGATCAACAAGCTTTGCGAGAATCAAATCAGAGATCATTGATAAAATCTAGGTACAAACGAGTGCATCTTGTTGCTCGCACTCTAGAAACAGAGGATTGAGACATTTTGCAATGCGATCACTAGCAGTCAGGAATGGTAACAGAGCTAAAGATTTTGTGATGAAATTTTGAAGCTTGTGGCCACGAATTGTGCTATCAATTTGTTGTTTCCATTACTTGAAGTTCTTCTCATCAAACTTAACAAAATTAAGGTGTGAGAATTTGACATGTGATGAAAGAAAATTCCGAGAGGCACCAAGGAAATGGTCTATGGAAGCCATTGATGAACGAGGACAAAAAAAAACTCTAAGATACCATGTTAAAACTAGAGAATTAAGAAAATACCAGAAATTGTGATAAGAAATTAAAGAGAAGTTTATGTAATGCAAATATGAGTTTTATTAAACTTCAATTAATGATTACAATGATGTGATTTTTATTTATAGGTAAAGACTACTTGTAACAAACTCTAAACTGCATCTAATAAACTCTAACTGAATCTAACTAACTCTAACAAAACATTCTAATGGCTTTAGTTAGTTAGAAGATCAAGCTATTTTGTTTTTACATATGTGCGATATATATTTTTGCTAATACGGATTACTATCTAGTTGATAGCTAGTTCCAGTTCTTTGAACCATAAGTATTTTATATTAAAATGTAATCACTTGATTAAACTTATAGAGAATAGTTTTGTCCACAGATTAATACCAATCTTCTCACAACGACTCAGTATTGCCAAGCTTGTTGGGAACAAAAAAAACTACTACCAGACCATTTGACCATATAACAAATGGTCTGAAAATCAATTTAAAATGCAGAGAATCAAATAAACTCCCAACGAAAGAATTTTCAATTTTAGCTTAAATTAATGAAAGTAAACCTTCTACAAAGAGTGAAAGAGGTTGAGTTTACAACCTGTTTACTTGGTTAAGGAACTCTCAAATCCTTAGGGTGGCTTCACCATTGATATATATATGTTTGGATTTTTTTTTTGTGAAGATTTGTGAAATTTCTTTGTCAACGGTATAAATTTTGCACAGGATAAGATATATTTTTTTGCTTGTAGTTCTTCAACTTGTTGAATCGGCTTATATTATAGATTGAAAAATAAATTCTTGTATTGTACATTGGGTGGATAGGTTTTAAAGAAACCCTAAAAATCTTGTAGAAAGACAATGTACACCTTTACAACTCAAAATTGATCCATTGGTTGCCAAAACTGTTCCTGGTACCATAACTCTTCTTTTGTGCATTGACATTAGTTATTTTGGAGAGTAGCAATTTTGCTTTCGCAAGACGGTCCATTTATATAAAAAGAACACATTCATCTATCCATCTTCATTATAATAAAGATTGTTTCAAGAAACTTTATTTTTAAGCATTTAGGAAAGAAGGAGTTGTTTTACAAGCTTTGTAACAATTGTTAACATATCTTGTAAATGTTACATATAATATAGGAAGAAACTTTTATTCTAAGGAATAGAGATTGAATGCACTCTTCATGCGAGGACGAAGTTGAGGAACTACTTAAAAAAAATATTGAGGTGATTTTTTCAATCCCTTATTCTTCTTACTTTAGTATTTTCCTATTCAATATCTTCTTTGTATTGGAGTTTTGATGCAAAAGTTTTGTTTTAATATTTTTGGATGATATAAAAACTTGTAATTATGAAAATTTATTTTTGAACTATTTTCAGGATTTTGATTGTTACAGATATAGATAACTTTTGAAAGATATCAACAATTATAAAAGGAGTTTGATTTAAATTTTTTGTTGTGGTAAGGGTTTCTATCATTGTTACATTTTAAATTTAACACAATTATATGTTTAATTAATTTGATTGAATCATCAAGCAATTGATTGTATCTATTAAACTATTTTCTTGTGTCTAAATTGTCTTATCAGAGTTGAATTGGTTGCATGTTTATAAGGTTTCTAACGTGAATATTCCAATATCAATTCGTCTATAAATCAAATTTTCATTAAACTTTTGTGTGTTTAAAAAATTAGGACTCTGTTCACTCTTTTCTAGAGTTCAAGTCCATCTCCACTATCAGATTCACCAAGTAATTTATGGATATGAAAAGCAATATTAAGAAATTTTTAAAGAGCAATGTGGTTAAGGTAAAATTGATAGATAGTATGTTAAATGAAAATGTTGATTTTCAATATTGCAATATATGTTCTCTGCCATTTAAATATGACACATTAACAAGTGGTATGAAATTTTAAGTGAAACGACCATGTGTAGAGGTTATAAAAATACCAATAATAAGCAATCATTGTGTTGGAGAGACTTAATATCTTTAGCAATGCTAATGAACTATGAATTGAATTGATTTGTATATGGTGTGAAGTAAAGGCTAGGAAACGGAGATAAAACTAGATTTTGGAGTGATAAATGGTGGGGGTCAAGTGTCCTTAAGGATTTCCTTTCCTAGATTGTTTTCAATGGTTGTTAGTAAGTCAACAAAAGTGGGTGATGCAGGTATTTGTATTAATGGTGTGTGGCATTGGAAATAGGGTGACCACAAAGTTTATTAAAGATATTGGGCATGTCTCGTGTAGCTTTGTGCCTTCTAAAGTAAGCATGTTTGCATGGTTATTGCAGGCATGATAGATTAGCCACAAGAGATGGATTATGGTGAAGATGACTGGTGGGATTAAAACTCTGACAAATGTTGTGTATTATGTCTCTTATTTGAATGAATTGAGTCAACACCTTTTTTGAATGCCAATTCACTTTTATGATTTGGTGAAACATTTGGGACTGGCTAAAAGTTCAAGGATTGTTCCATCAAAATAGTCACTAACAAGAAATGGGTGTTTGAATTGTGAATCATTTTTAAAATTTTGATTCATGTCCTTAATTTAGTGTAATTCAAGATTAATCTTTATTGAAACGGAATGTCCATAATGTTTTAGATATGTTAAAAGTAAACAAGTTAAATTAGTTCCATGTGAAATGCGATCAGTGGGTGCAAAATAAATATAGATAAAGATAAAAAGATCACACAAAGATGTGTTCTAGTTCACCTAAGGTGGACTGTATCTAGTCTTCACAATCTTTTGGATTTTTCACTAATATGCTCAACACCAAAACTTTTTGCCTTTGCACTACTTTCTTGATCACACTTGATCAATTACAAAAGTATTTCACAACAAGAAAACAAGGATTTTGTGAGGGTCAAAAGCCCTCATAAAGGGGAAGAAGCAGCCACAAAGAGGGAATTTGTGGCGGCCTTTGGCAGCCATAAATACGGTGGTCACAAACATTTGTGGTGGCCAAAGTGGCCACAAAGTTTGAAAAGTACGTTGCTTTTTGTGAGGGCAAAAGCCGTCACAAACGCCTGCCTTTGTGAGGGCATAAGCCGCCACAAATGTCTCACTTTGTGAGGGCATAGACCGCCACAAAAGATAGACTAATTTTAAAAAGTTAAGCTTTTGTGAGGGTCCAGGCTGCCACAAATGTTTCCCTTTGTGAGGGTTTAGACCGCCACAAAGGATCATATAGATTAAAAAATTAATATTTTGTGAGGGCTTAGACCGCCACAAAATATTAAGTATATTAAAAAAATAATTTTTTAAATTTGAAATTAATACTTTATCATAATATTATATATAATAAATTAATATGAATATAAATTGAAAATTAAAATTAAAATTAAATTAAAATTTAAAAATTAAAATAAATATTATATATAAAAATATAATATTAATAATAATTAAAGTAATTATTACCAACCTAAATAAATTAAAATCAATAAAGTAATATAGTTTTTATAAAAAGATAGTTATATTAAAATCAATAAATTTTACTTTATATGTCAATTAGGGGAGGATTAATTAATTTGTAAACAATATAATAAATTAGTATCAAGACTAGTATAATTATATAAATCGAAATAAAATTTTAAATGATGTTTTTTTAATAATCAAGACTAACAAAATATATCAAGACTAACAATCAATAAATTATATTAATATGCATCAAGACTTATAACAAAAAATAATAATACCATCATTTTTAATAATGTTTTTTTAAAAAATAGTTATATTAAAATCAATAAGTTTTACATGTGTTTGAAACTTTTATTTATCATATATTATGTTAACAACATACTTTCTATTTTTTTCATAAATAAATCTATAATAACATATATTACTAGTCTATATTTTAAAAATAATATAAATATATTTATAACATTACATATATATTTACTAATCTAAATTTAAAATATATAAAATACTAACTTGATGTTGGATAGTGTCTGACTTGAAGCTTTCACGTACAGAGCTTAGAACTCTTCGAAGTAATTAACAACCACTATCAAAATAAAAATTCAAATAAAGAAATTTCCAACAAGGAGGGGACAATGTGATTTATATGCCACTAACACATTATATAGTTATTTTGTAGTCTTGAAGTTGATGTTTCATCTGAAGTAGTTGAGAACGGCAACCAGCTGCTAAAATGTACTCAACCATTGTTGTAGACATGGCAATAGTGTATTGTCTCTTATTTAACCAAGATATTAAGTTGTCACCTAGAAAGGCGCAGTTGCAAGTAGTGCTCTTCTTCTCTCCATCATAATCAGAATCATAGTATCCACTTAGTTTGTATTTTGGAGATTTCTTGTAAAATAAGGCAAGGCTGGTAGTTTCTTTTAGGCATCTAAGAATTCTCTTAACAACAATTAAATGTGATTCTCTAGGGTCAACTTGAAATCTTGCACATACACATACACTAAACATGATTTGGAAATTAAGAATTTTCAAAACCTTGGGGTTGTTTAACATAGACTTTTTCACTTATATAAACATTTAGAAAAGAACTATTAACATCCATTTGAAATAATGTAATGTTATTATTTCAGCAAAAGAAAGTAGGATACGAATTGCTTCTAACATGGCCACTGGAGCAAATATCTCAGTGTAATCAATGCCCTCTTGTTGATTATAGCTTTGTGCGACAAGTCTTGCCTAGTTTCTTACCACTTCACCTTTGTCATTAAACTAGTTTCTAAAAACCTACTTGGTTTCAATAATGTTCTTCTTTGATTTAGGTACTAGATCCCAAACATCATTCCTCTTAAATTCATTTAACTCTTCTTGCATTGTAAGAATTTGTCCATCATCTACCAATGCTTCATCAACATTGGTAGCTCCGATTGACAAGAGTGAGCCAAACAAAGTAATATCTTTTAATGACAATCTAATCCTCAAAGGATCACTTGAACTTCTAATGAGATGAGATGTTTTGTACTAAAATCTAGATATTCCTTTTGGCTTATCTTGACTGATTCTAAGTTGATCTGATGCATTCTCTAAATATTTGTCATCTTTTGATTTGTCTGCATCTGCTTCCTCTAGTTCCGGTAAACCTCTAGTATCCTCAAATTGCTTTGACTTTTTACTGTCAAGCTATTTGTGATTTAACATAATATAAATCCAATAATTGAAGAATGAAATCAATACTGCCAAAACATCAGTGATGTTTCTGGTGGTTTCTACTTGTTTCTGAAAACCACACTTGTGTGCTACTTCTGCTGAAATGTTCAGATTATGTGGATCTCCTTGTTCCTCTAAATTTTTTAGAACTTGCAAAATACTTATCTAACTTCGATTTTTAAGATCAAGCTTCTTGTTATCACAATAAGTATAATATCAGACAATAATTAAATTTTAAAAAATATATCACTTATATGTTAACAGTTTCAGTTTTCACTTGGAAAACCCTCTTAGTTTTTATTTTCTAGTTTTCAGATTTTGAGTTTGCATATTCTTTGATTAGAGAGTCTAGATGAAGGGATTTGAATCCCTATCTAGGTTTTTAGTCTTGATGAATTTGACTGGAGTGTTCAAAGAAGTCTCTTGATTTTGATTGTTCATCTTATACTTCTATTTCTCCTGATGTATTGAGTTCTTCTTGTAATTTTGGAACTTATGGTGATTCTGATTTTTCTGGTATTTCTGGTATTTTTGGTTTTGTAGATATTGTGATTTTACTGCTAGTTTTGATTATGTTGATATTCCTTATTTTTCTGATATTTCTGGTTCATCATATGGTTTTGATTCTGATAGGTATTGTGTTAATGTGTCCTTCTTCAACTAGAGTCAGTTGGCTTCTGTTTGATATGTCTTGGAACATAAACCTTTTTGCCTTCATATATTGCAAGCATCCATTGACCATGCACCATGACTGGTGCTATAATTTGGTTGCTTAGAATATCTGCAACATAAACAATTTTATCCTTTGGTACCCAAATTTGGTTGGATCCTGGTTTGTTAGATGTTAAAGATATTTTGTCTTTCTATGTGGTTAGCATATGTAAAACAAAACATGTTTTATTTCTCAAACATAAACAGAGAATTAACCCACAAATAAAAACAAATTTTTTTAAAAACGTGAGTGCAATAGACATGTAGAAGGCAATATCAGTAACAAAAAAAAAAAAGAAAATGTCAAGATATTTTTTTTATTTTTCAATAAATCCGCTTGCTCTTTATCTTCACCATATCATTAATTTTTTGTTATAAAAAATGTAGATTTTAGATTTGTAAGGGTAAAAATAAATTACACAATGAACGAAACATAAAAAATAAGACTAAAAAAAATTCAAACTTGTGACGATTGGTTCTTGTGATCACCGCCGGAACGACAACCAAACCTTTTGGCGCCGCTACGCTCTCTTCCTCTGTCTTTTCAACTCTCCCAATTTCCTCTTTCTCCCTTTTAATCTCGTCCTCTTTTTTTTTTTTCTTCTTCTTTCTTTTTTCTTTGTTGTTCCAGAAATTTTTGATGCGTTTTTATCGATCCTACAGCCGCCTCACCTTTGGTTTGTAAGTGTCTATTTAGGGTTTCAATGTTATGCCCTTTTAATCCTTTTTCTTTTTTTGTGTTAAAAATAAGATAGGTTAGGTTCCTAAAAAAGAAAGTCAAATCTATTTAGGTGGGGAGCGCAGCCCATTTAGAGTTATTTTTTAATTACAAATTTAATTATCTTTATAATTACAAATTTAATTATCTTTATAATTAAATATAAAATTTCAAAAAAGAAAAAAACACAATCATATATGTCATTAAAGATTAATTAGAGGTGACATCGTTTTAATCTTTAAGTTGTTAGGAGACAAGTGGTACAACTTGATAGCTCTAAAACTTTTCTTTTTAAATAAACTATTCTAAAATCGACTTCTGAATTTGATTAATTAGATGTGACATCTTTTTTATCTTTGAGTTTTTAAGACACGAGTTATACAACTTGGTGGTTTTAAACTCATATATAAACCAAATAAAAATAAAAAATATTCTTAAAAGAATTAATTAGATGAGACATCTTTTTTATTCTTTGAGTTTTGTAGACCCGAGTTGTACAGTTTGATAGTCCTAAAACTTGTATTTCAAAATATTTATTCAAATCAAACAAGCTCATTTTCTTTTTTTCGTAAAAACATTTTTTTATAATAAAAAAATATTCTTTTAGAAAAAACAATCACCACATTCGCATTTTCTACCCAAGAACTACCTAGCTTTAATTTCAACATCTCACCAGGAGATACGTAGGAGAAAAATCAAACTCTTGTCAAACACATTAATAAAGATATTTGGTTTTAAGCATACTTATATTTCAAAATCACATTCAAAAAATAAACAGTTGATATTATATTTAATAATAACTAGAAATAAATAATTTAAGTTAATATTAATTTCATAAGATGTTGAAATTTGAAAGAAGATGTTGAAGAGTGAGAGAAGCAGCAAGTGGTTGAAAATTGAAAAGAAAAATAAACTTGACATACAAGATTGTTTGAGAGGTGCAAATGAAGAGTTAGATGTGGAAAAGCAAGAAATGAATGAAGCTAATGAAAAGGCCTATATGTGGAAGCAGTTGTGGACAAATTCAACAAGCTTTGAGAGGAACATAAAAAAGGATTTTGAAGATTTAAAGTAACAACTTTAAGAAAAGGTAGCTGATTACGAGAGTCAAGTAAGAAATGAGAGACAACACGAAGAAGAAATTGAAGAATTATTCTCAAAACATCAAGACGCACTAAGAATAGAAACGGAGACTTCTAGTTAGTTGAAGAATTACATTGATTATCAAGAAAATATATATAATGACTTAAAGGATGAAGCCATATATTGGGAGGATCGTTTTATGATGTTGCTTGGAGATTTGAAGAATCAAGAGATCTATAAAGAGCTAGAAGATAAAGGCAAGCATTGGAAATATATATTTTCAAAATTGGTAATGCTAGCTAATCAAGCAATCATAAAAATTCCAAACCATCTAAATGACATTGATACAATAATGCATTCGTTCAATACTCCAGTCAAATTCTACAAGTTCATTGAAAATTGCATATATTTGGTAGAAGAATTGGAGGAGAAGATTGGCTGTCCTATTAAAAGAGAAGATTGAAATATCATAGTCGGTGTAGTTTTTAATTAAAACGTGATGTACATTATCTCATAAATGAAGGAATTGTTGTTTTGTTTACCAATCCCCATATTTTCTTAACTAATAATTAGTTTTCTTTTAAAAATTAATGTAAGGCTCATGATTCCCCAACATTCAACTATCATAACTAACTAATTGATTTCATTTTCATTCCATTCATATTTAATACCTACTCATAGAATTTTATTTATTTATTTATTTAATAAAACAAAAACAATAAAGATGTTTCTTCGACAGCCTTATCGGACTCGCACCCAACTCTAAGATCGTGGACGAACTTGAGAAAAACTAAGTGATGAGAGTGGATGCTAGCCAATTGAAGGACAAGGTTTATCCAATCCTAGAAGCTATAAAGGATTTGGCAAGGAAGGAGAATACAAATAGGAATCCTCCAACTGCAAATAAAGAACACCAAACTACTCCTTCACACCCACCAGACTTTACCCCGACTACTCAATAATTTCGTACATCAGCTATCCAATTTCCTATGTATGGTCTCCCACTTGGTTATACTCCGCCTTTAGTCGTCAACCCCATGGACAATAACTCAAACCACTTAACTATCAACTCCAAAAAACCTAAACCAACCACAACTCCCATCTCTTATGGGTTGCATGCCACCCTAAAACACTATACCCTAAAAAAATATTCCATTAAAGGCACCCCAAGTACCCCATTTTGATGTTAATGGAAATTGGCAACAACCTCAATTTATCAATGATGATACACAATCAAAAGAAAAATTTCATGTTTTAGAAAAACGAATATAAGCAATTGAGGGGAATAATGTCGATGGTCTCGAAGCTTTTGACATGTGTTTGGTTCTTGATGTGACAATCCCTTTAAAATTTAAGGTACTTGTGTTTGAAAAGTACAAAGGTAGCACATGTCCGAAAAATCATATGACCATGAATTGTAGAAAAATGGATTTTCATGCTCATGATGACAAACTTCTCATCCATATTTTTTCAAGACAGTTTGAGTTGGGAATCATTAATTTGGTATATGCATCTCGGACAAAATTGAATTCGTTCATGGAAGGACATGGTTGATGCCTTCTTGAAACAATATAGGCACAACCTTGACATGACCCCTGATAGGATGCAATTACAAAATTCATTGAAAAAAGACACTGAAACATTCAAAGAAAATCCACAATGGTGGAGAGAAATGGCATCGCAAGTAGATCCTCCTTTATCGGAAAGAGAAATGGTTGGTATTTGTATGGATACTCTCCAGTTGCCTTTTTATGATCGATAATGTCCATGTCGTCGCCACCAGAACGAAAATCAAGCCTTTTAGCGCCGCCGCGCCCTCTTCCTTGGTCTCTTTCCCTCTTTCAGATTCCTCTTTCTCCCTCTTAATCTCTTCCTATTATTGTTTTTTTGTTCTAGAAATTTTTGATTCGCTTCTATCAACCCAGCATCCCGCTCACCTTTGGTTTGTAAGTGTCTATCTAGGTTTTAGTGTTATTCCCTTTTAATCTTTTTTTTCTTTGTTGTGTTAAACTTAAGATACGTTGGGTTTTTTTTAAATAAATAAATAAATAACAGAAGACAAATGAATATGAGCAATATATGCATTTATAAAAGAATCTAACTTTCTTATACAATTATGTATGTCAATTGGTGTATCATTTTCTACTTCAATTATCTCTCTTAGAATTTTAAGTTCTACAAATAAATCTAATCCATAAATGTCTAGTTTGTTCTCATGTTTTAAAGAACGTTCAAGGTTAATAGGACTTTCTTTTAGTTTTTCATTATTCAATAATTTTAATTTGTCAACATTAAATAGAAATCAAAAAATATTTGCATACAAAGTAATTGAATTAGTGAAAAGCAATAACTTTAATATCAAAAGATGTTTTTTAGTGAAAAACAATGTCTTTAATATCAAAAGGTGTTTTCAACTGTACACAATAATTTGTTGTTGTTGTGGCTATTGTTGTAAAAGTTTAACCTTGTAATCTCAAAAAATATAGTACTTATTGTTTAAATGAGAAGATTTACATATCGGATACAAATTCATAATATTCATACCATGACTAAATAAATAATTTCATATATTTAAGAGAGAATGTATTATTTGTATCATTTATATATTAATTTATTTTTAAGAATGAACATGAGAAGACTGACATATGAATATCTATTCAACATTTTCTTTTTCTGTGCATTTCTTTGTAAAAAAAATATGAGTTCTTGAAGCTAGCTAATAATTTTTCTCACGATAATAATAAGCATGATAGAAGTGTTGGAAATCAAGAACGTTCATGGTTTATGTTTTAGAAAATGAAGAACGATATTTGTAATCAAATGTTATAATTCAATTTTAGTGTTAGTTGTATGTAATAACTAACTAATTGTTCAATTAGTTAGGTAGATAGTTAGAGGACATTTAGAATAAATCATGTATAAATACCACAATTCATTCATTTAATAAACAAGTCTTAATCCAATATTTCATCATTCTTGCACTTGAAATAATAGCTTGAAAGCTAACAATTGGCATCCATAGCGAGATTTTTGATCCCAGAGTGATAAACGCGAGTGAAGTGAGAATGGGTTCAAGTGAAATCAATGAAAATTTCATCATTCTTGCACTTGAACTAATAGCTTGAAAGCTAACAATTGGTATCCATAGCGAGATTTTTGATCCCAGAGTGATAAACACGAGTGAAGTGAGAATGGGTTCAAGTGAAAACAATAAAAAAATTTCAGTCCACATTCCACATTTTGATGGAAAGGATTGGGATAGATGGAGAATGCAGATTCGATCATTGTTTGGGTTTCAAGAAGGGTTGGAAATTACAAGAAAAGGGTTTTGAAGATCTGAGAGCCAATCAACATACGATCAGAGGTTGATTTTAAAAAAATATACAAGAAAAAAAAATTTCAAGGCCTCCTTCATTCTTCATCAATGCCTTGACATGTCCAACTTTGACAAAATTTCTGATGTAAGAAGTGCAAAAGAAATTTAGGACATTCTTGAGGAACCAAGGTCAAGAAAGTGAAGTTGTAGACCCTACAAAGACAACCCAAATTATTACAAATAGAGGAGCAAGAGAAAGTGTCTGATATGATTCCAAGATTGAGGAGTATCGCAAATCAGATGGCTAGTTGTGGTGAAAAGCTTGTTGAACATAAACTATGTGAAAAGATATTGAGATCTTTGCATCTCAGGTTCGATAATGTTATGTGTGCAATTGAGGAAGCTAAAGACATCTCCACATTGAGTCTTGAAGAGTTGTAGGGAACTTTAGAAGTAAGAGTGTTGAGAATGGATGAAAGGAGTGAGAATAATTCTGGAAACTTGTTGATATCGTCGATGTTGATCTTGGACTTCATAAGTCATACTTATCTAGTCATTCTAGTGCTGAAGAAATTAAACAAGCTACTTCAAGTTCCTTGGAGTTTCAATCATCTAAACTTGAGATTGATGATGATTCTACTGAAGATGAGCCTAATAACAAATGATCTGATAGAAAACAGTAAAGTTGAAATGGAAAGAATTATAGTGAAGGAAATGCTTGAGCAGCTGAAATGTTAAAGAGAATGATAAACATCAAAAGAATGATCAAATCGTCTTCAAGTATTTGGACCAAACAAAAAGAGGAGAGCAAGTTTTCGAAGTTCTTAGAGTTTACGTGGAACACTTTATCGTGGGTTGTGGAAGTTGTTGCATTATGACAATTGCTTTGACTAATGATAGTGGAAGACCTCCTGATTAACATGATTTTATTGGTATTATTGTTATGTTGGTTATTAATTCAACAATCAAGTTCATTGAAGAAAAATATGCTAGTAATTTTGGGTTTAAGTCTACTATTCATGATTCTGTTGATAGGGATGGTGAGAAAGTGCTAGAATTGGTTCTATTGTCGAGGTTGATGGTTTAGGTTATGATGACGCTATCTCGAATGATAAGGTGTTGAAGAAGTATAAGAAGGATAAGAAAGATAATGTTGGCAAAGTGGAAGAGGAAAAAAGGAAGAAATTTGAATTAAGTGAGAGTGTTAAAAACCAACAATATTTTTACTTTAAGTGTTAGAAAACAGAGACATTAATAAAGAACTTATTAAGGGAGAGTGTTGCACTTGAAATAATAGCTTGAACACTAACAAGAACATTAATTAAGAACTTGTTAGATAATGCAAAAGATATGTGCATTATAGTATTAATTAACATGTTCAATGGGCCTTATAAAATAAAAAAAAGATAAAAATGAACAAATATACATGTGCATAATCATGAAGGGACATTGACAATATGGTCACATATGACAACAATTGATATTATTGATAGATTATTTAAAAATCCAATAATAGCCAACATAATAACAAAACCACATATCTCATTAATTAACACAACAAGAAAACAAGGATTTTGTGAGGGCCAAAAATTCTCACAAAGGAGGAGAAGCAGCCACAAAAGGGGAATTTGTGGCGGCCTTAGACAGCCACAAATACGATGGTCCCAAACATTTGTAGCAGCCAAAACGGCCACAAAGTTTGAAAAGTACGTTACCTTTTGTGAGGGCAAAAGCCGTCACAAACGTCTGCCTTTGTGAGAGCATAGGCTGCCACAAATACCTCACTTTGTGATTGCACAGATCGACAAAAAAGAGACTGATTTTAAAAAGTTAAGCCTTTGTGAGGGTCCAGACCGCCACAAATGCTTCCCTTTGTGAGGGTTTAGGTCGCCACAAAGATTCATCTAGATTAAAAAATTAATATTTTGTGAGGGCTTAGGCCGCCACAAAATATTAAGTATATTAAAAAATTAATTTTTTAAATTCAAAATTAATAATTTATTATATTATTATATATAATAAATTAATATGAATATAAATTGAAAATTTAAATTAAAATTACAATTAAATTAAAATTTAAATTAAATTTAAAATATACAATATTTAAATTATAATTATAATTAAAGATTAATTTAAATTAAAAATACATTAAAATAAAAATAAAATTAAAATTAAAATTAAATTTTAAATTAAATTTTAAAATTAAAATAAATATTGTATATAAAAATATAATATTAATAATAATTAAAGTAATTACTATCAAACCAAATAAATTAAAATCAATAAAGTAATATAATTTTT